>PVJH01013852.1:0-58912 GCA_004026705.1 Nesogale talazaci
TTTATATATTTTACTGTAATTTAAAAAAGAGTAAATCAGAATGAAAAAGTTAGTAGAGTGTTGTTCTTAGGGTTTGGAAAATGACATCTCTTGCTAATTAGAGACGCTTTATTCTTTGGGATACTAGAGAATGTGGACTAAGACTGTCTGACTCTATGAATATTTCCCATTTGGGGGATCTGAAATAATCCAAAGGAACTACAAAAACAGAAACCCACACTGGATCCAGGAGTATAGGCTGGGGTACAAAACGGTTTCATATCAAAAGAGGCTTGGGGTACTTTTTTTTCTGAAAAGAGGGTGGTAGGCTAAATGGATTTGGCAACCTAGGTTCTATGGCTACCACCACTATAGACAACACCCCCACTGATGTCATGAAAAGGTTAACTTTCTTAAGAACCAGGAAGAATCAAGCATTGTTCTCCATCAAAGCACATCTCCCCACCAAATAAACCATCTTCTCTTTTAGATGAGAAACTTTGCAAATCGAAGAGAGGAACCTGCAAAGACAACATGTGTGGGCAGAACTCCAAGTCCCATGTGTGCACATGTGCTGAGGGATATACTTTAAGCCCAAACAAGAAGTACTGTGAAGGTAATGGTCGGGACAAGGGAAGTCCATCTGAGTAGTGACCTGTTGTCTTTGGGGCCATCAGAGTTTCAACTCCACCCCCAGAGAAACAGATTTAGTTTTTTTCTCTTCTGTTGTTAAAGCTGCCATAGACTTTTCAGGTCTTCTCTGTATCATATGCTTCTCAATCCAACACTCTTGGAGGCAGCTCAGGGTTAGTACAAAATCGGAAGATCCTGAATGGGTGCCATGCTTTCACGCTGTGCAAAATGCAGTTTATGCGTTATGTTTGACAGGGCTCTCTAGAGAAACAAAGCCAGGGCACCAATGATTTTATATCGATATAGACCATAAGAAATAATTAATCTAGAAAGCAGTACAAATGGCTCAGTGAAACTCACTTCCATGAGACAGCTAATACACTGACAGTCCTTCAAATTTTGAGGGCTGCTGGGTAGTCCTCTGTAGAGCCATTCAGGCTATCTGGCCACAAGCAGCAAACAGCAAGGCAGGTCACCAACAGTCAATTGGATGACAGGATCTAACAGTCCCCAGCTCAAGCGATGTATACTCCAGTAGTGTGGTGAAGCAGGGCTTGAAGCAACCTCAAACTACAGCAACACAGTCCACAGGTTAGGTGTCCCACAGGTAGTGTAGCTTGCAAAATGAAGTAGGAACTAGTTAAGGCAGCTGTACACTTGACTGATGATCAAAAAGCAAGAGAAAGAAAGGTAAGACTTGCAGAACCATTTATCGCTCTATCCTTCAACTAATCCCATATGTGTTCATTGGCTATGTTGGCACAGTGAACTGCCTATCATATGTTTTTAGGGAAGTGACTTCATGTTGTTATATGATGTTAAGTCAACTCCAACCCATTGTAATTCCAAGTACAAGAACATAAAGCACTACTGGTCATGTACTAGGCTCTCACCTATTATCTTTGAGGCCAATTTTTGAAGATCACAGCTATCCATCTTATGAAAGATCTTCCTCTCTTTCATGGACTCTACCAAGCATAATGTCCTTTTCCAGAGACTGATCCTTCCTGATAACATGTTCAAAGCCTAGAATATGGAGTCTCACTGTCTTTACTTCCAAGGAGCATTCTGGCTTTATTTCTCCACAGATAGATTTATTTGTCCTTCTGGCAGTCTGTGGTACTTTCACTATTTTCCCCCAGTGCCATAATTCAAATGAATTAATTTCCCTACAGTCTTCCTAATTTATTTTCTAGCATTCACCTACATTGGAGGTGATCAAAAATACTGAGTAGGGTAAGATGTACCTTACTTCTCAAAAAACCAACTTTGCTCTTTAACATCAACTCCAAATACACAAGCTCAGTGGTACCTAGTTGATTCCACCTGTGACAGAGTAGAACTGTTCCTTTGCGTATGTATAGTTTTGAGACTATATGTCTCTGGAACCAGACAACTTTCTCTTTACCCCATGTAGCAAGTTTGCTCAACCAACTGGTCTTGTTTGCAGCTCAATGGGTAACCCTCTATATCACTAGAATGTCAAATTTTCCCACAGCGATCATTACATTTTCTAATCCCCTCACTTCTCATCCCCTCAAAGTCTATGAGACATCTTGAGAAAGTGTGAACTCGGGCAAGCTTTCTAGGGTTTCTCTTGTATATGTGTTCAGGACTAAATTTACTGAACTTATGAGAGGCACTATGTCTTCTTCCCTGTAGAGTTCAGATTTTAGAGAAGAAAACAATCCAGGGATTGCAGCACACAAAGTAACAGAATTAATAGAACATGTGGGGATGAACCATCAGTTAACTCTAGTATCTGCCATGGTGTACTAGGTGCTGTTGAATTTCTGAGTCATGGTCAACACCGTGTGTTTCAAGGGATCACTGTGTTTTCCCAGGTTTTTCAGTGACCAGTGATTCAGAAGTAGATCCCCACACTTTTCTTGGAGGCACCTCTCACACACCACTTGCACTACTCAGGAGCTTCTGTTAATTATAGCCCCCTACTTTTATGGGGTATTCTTGTGTGGAACAAATTATCAAAGGTTTGATGACTAACTGTGGAATTGGTGGTTTGAACTTTTGTGATAGTAACTTAGAAAACAGATCTGAGATCTGCTTCCAAAAGGTCACAGTCTTGGAAAAGCTATGGATTGGTGCAACTCTGACACACTGGGTTATCATATGGTGGAATCAACCAGCAACCATAGCTTATGAGAACTAATGGGCAAGGACCATAGCATGAATCACTGAGCTTAAGGCACAGTAGAAGTACTGAGGAAAGTGAGCACATTCAGGTAAAAGCTCCTGTCACAGAGTGAAGAGATGAGCAGGGGAACGTCTTATCCTCGCAGAGAACTTTCCCAAGAGTCTAACTTTGAATGGCATACTCTATAGTTTCAAAAAGCTGACAGCACTTCTTTCAGGGTCATGCTAGTATGCAAGTCTGTGTTTGAACTTATAATTTTAATTTGACAATATATCACTAGAAATAACTTTCATGATAAATGAGCTTACTAATTTTAACTCAGCTGGAATAGCAAAATCAGAATCAGATAATAGCCTTTCAATAGCAGTTACAGCATAGTCAAGTCTCAGGTGCCCTGCTAGTGAGATGAGGATTTCCAGTGGTGCAGGGGTCATAGTGGTTATTTGTTGAGCTACAATCTGTGAGGTCAACAGTTTGAAGCCACTAGCAGCTCCTTGATGAGACTTTCTGCTCTCACAAGCAGTCGGTCTTGGAAACTCGCAGAGGCAGTTCTACTCTATAGGGTCCTAGAGGTTCAGTGTCAGTCAGTATGGACTCAATGACAGTCAGCTGAATTTGAGTGGCACATGTGGGACCAGTCTCTGGAGAAGGAGCATCATGCGTGGTATAGTAGAGGAGCAGCGGAAAAGAGGAAGACCCTCAATCTGGTGGAATGACACCATGACTGAAACAATGGGATGAAGCATGTCAACAGGGATGAGGTTGCACCTGGTGTTGTTTCATTCTGTTGTGCACAGGGTGGCTATGCGTTGGAATCTACTCGGTGCCACCTAACAACAATCACAGTGGTGCAGTGATTAAAACACTACAATGTTAACTGAGAGGTCAGGAGTTTGAACCCATCAGCTGCTCCATGGGAGGCAGACATAGTGTCAAGATTACAGCCTTGGAAACCTTCTAGGGAGTCTTATTCTGTCCTATCAAGTAGCCACGAGTTGCAATTTGATAACAATGGCTTGGGGTTTGGAAGGATTTTATTAATGAGACCACAATTTATTTTTAACTCTCTGTCTTGTTCTTGTCATCGTGTAGATGTCAATGAATGTGCCCTATGGAATCATGGCTGTACTCTTGGTTGTGAGAACACCCCTGGATCCTATTATTGTACATGCCCTGTAGGGTATATTTTACTTCCTGATGGGAAACGATGCCATGGTAAGTGATAGCAACCAGTATGTAAAGCATCCTTCCCTGTCACTTTCAGTGACGGTTCTCTCTTTTTTTTGTTGTGTTTTTTTTTTGGGGGGGGGCGGGACATTTAATTATCACTGCCTCTGGTGGTCATGGGCACTACCTAGTGTTGCTCCTGAGAGCTGCTGCTGGATTTGAACCGCCAAGCCCACGGGCTGCAGTCCCACACTCAACCACTTATGCCACCGGGGCACAGCCTCAGTGATGGTTCTAAGATGAGGTGATCATGGGTGTGCATCAGAATCACTTTGGAGTTTTATTTTGTCTTGCTTTTCAAAAGACTAGATTCTATGAAATCAAAACCTCCAAGGTTGGGAAGAAGGGATATCTAAATTTCATCATCCATATGTGCACCTACTCTTCAGTCATCAGCTATCTGACATTTCTCATTTATGACAATAGTGAAACCTCTCTCTGACTGTTGTGCATTAACAATGAATGTGTGGCAATAATAAATGCTGAAGTGAGAGTAGCGCTGGCTATGAGAGCCAAAACTGGGTGCATAGGCCATGATTACATGCTGTGATGTAATGCTGTTACCTCCATTTTGTGATCTATGTGGTCATCTTATATTTTTGCATATGCCAACTCTCACATAATGACTTGGTCTTTGGAACATAACCATATCTACAAGTGAGGCATTGTCATGGTTCTTTGCTTAGTGTGCTGATCTAAACCCTCTTTTTCAAAAGTTGGGAACCATTCATCTTTGCGTTGCTGTAACTTTCTATGATGAGATGGATTTTCTGCAACCACAGGTTCAGATGTTAGAACAAGTATGGAGGATGACACAGGCCAGGGCAGTGCTGTTGCAAAGAGTCATCCTGAGTCACAATTGACTCAGACAATGACAATGGCACTTTTCTATTGAATTTAATCACCAAGCATGCTAGTACAAAGAGATATCCTGAGGAATTTCCTGTGTCACAGAAATGCTATTTATTACCTTCATTTTATAATATCCATTTGATTTATCCTTAGTAATTAAGATCAATCACATCAGTCAATATAGTAAATCCCTTCTTTGCCTGTTGGAGAGTCAACTGAATTGGCCCGGTGATATGAAGCTCATCAGGCACCAAATCACATATATATATATATATATATATATATATATATATATATATATGAATGATTTTATAAGCTAACCAGGTCCAAACCGTAAATCAGGTGTCAGGTATTCTCCAAATCACATTGCTTGAATACACAAAGTCTTGGAATTTCCTTAGCAAAGTCTATTAGCATATTTATTTTTTCTTTAGATTTACTTTGGATTTGTGCTAACCTCATAAAAACTCATCCATGCATGATAATTTCTGAAACATATTCTCAATTGCATTTGATGATACATATCTTATTACAATAAGAAACTTTTCATATGTCTGAAAACATTCAAATATCTTCCTAAATATTTCTGATGGACTCTATTTACATGACAAGTCACCATGAATGTTTAAAGTCAGGTTTAAACTATTTAAGCAGTTTTCCTTCACACAAAAGTTCATCTGAACAGCATCTGTGCTTATTAAAAGAGGATGTCAAAATGGATGAAAACTAATGAATTTCTTGAATAGTCTGACCTATATGACCAATGCTAAAGATTAGTTCAGGCCATAATGCTAAATACTTTTAGAGTTCACTTGTATTAGTTCTTATTAGATGCCATCAAGCTGGTTCTAACTTACAGGAACTGTTTTTGCAATAGAACAAAACACTGCCCAGTCCTGTCCTATCCTCCTAACAGTATCTACATTTGAAGCCCGGGTTGCCGCACTGTCATCTTCCTCTTTTTGTTGATCTTCTACTTCATCAAGTGTGCTGCCCTTCCCCAGAGTCTCGTGCTTCCTAGTAACCTTCCAAACTACTTGAGAAGATTATTTTGGAGCATTCTGGATGCACTTCCCCGAGACCCATTGATTTGTTTTCCCACCTTGATATAGTCATGATTCTTTACTAACATGATAATTCAAAGGCATCATTTCTTCAGTCTCTCTTATTCATTATTCAGTTAATTTTCAAGATAGTTGAGGTGATTAAAAATGCCATGACTTGGGTCAGCTCACCTTAGTCTTCAAAATGACATTTACTTTTTTACAACTTTGAAGAGGTCTTATGAAACAGATTTGCCTAATTCAATACATCATTTGATTTCTTGACTTGTGCTTTCGTGAGGATTGATTGTGGATCCAAGTAAAATCAAATTCCTGACAACCTCAATTCATTCTTTATTTTTTATCATGTTTTCTATTGGTCCAATAGTGAGTTTTTGTTTTCCTTGTATTAAAGTACAGTCCATATTGAAGGCTGTAGAATCTTTGATCTCCACCAGGAAGTGCTTCAAGTTCTTGCTTGCAGCAAGTAAGGTGCATCATCTGTATGCACAAGTTGTTAGTAACCCTTCTTCCAAACCTGAGGCTGTGCTCTTCACACATTCCAGTTTCTAAGATTTATTTGTTCAGCATACAGATTCAATAAGTACAGTGAAAAAATATGACCCTGATGCACACCATTCTTGATTTTTAAACCATGCAGTATTCCATTGTTCTGGCTCCACATAAACACAGTTAAGTGTTCTGGAATCTCTGTTCTGCATAATGGCATCCATAGTTTATTATGATCCACCAGCCAAATGCACTTACATAGTCAATAAAACACAGGTAAAGATCTTTCTAATGTTTCCTGCTTTCAGTCATGATCAATCATGAGCAATTTTATTCCTTGTTCCATATCCCTTTGTGAATATGTCTCGAATTCTGGCAGTTTCTTTTTTAATGTACTGTTTTTTTTAAATGATCACTAGCCAAATTTGACTTTCATATAAATTATTCCACAATTCTGCGTCTTGTTAGAGTGACCTTTTTTTAAGAATGTGCACAAATAGGAATCTCTTCCAGACAGTTGACCATGCATCTATCTCCCAAATTTCTCCCCTTAAAGCAATGAGCACCTTCAGCACTATATCTCTTTGGTGAAATAGTTCAGTCAATAGTCCATCAATTTCTGGAGCTGTACTTTTCACCAATGCCTTCAATCGTATGCTCCTGCTTGATATGGTTGAATGTAGACCAATTCCTTTTGATGTGGTAACTGTGCAGTTTCTCTATCTTCTTTTGAAACTTTACGCATTGTTCTACAGTTTCACATAGATTCCTTCAATATTGCACCTTAAGGCGTGAATCATTTTCAATTTATTCATCTTCAGAGATGCTAAGTGTATATTTAGTTTTGAACTCTAAATTTTTACACATTTACAATAATACTTTGTCTTCTCAAGCCACCCTTTGTTCAAGTCTCTTACTTTTTCTTCATTTAATCGTCGCTTTCAAAGTTGTCCATAATCCTAAAAATAAATACAAACTGTCATTATTGGTAAAAATGAGGGAAATATTGTTAATATCTCTCCTGAAATAGCTGTGAGTACTTGATATACAGGTTCCCTGTCTGTATAAAAATTATAAATATAATGAAAATAGTTCAACAGGATAACCAAATATATAAAACATTAAGTCTTTGGCTTCCTGCTTGTTCTTGTTGTTAGGTGCTATGAAATCAATTCTGGTGGTTGTGCGCGGGACTGCGGCCCACTGGGATGGAGGTTCAATTCCAGCTCACAGGAGCAAAGGCTGGGTCTCCTACTCCGACCACCAGAGGGCAGTGATGCCAAAAAAAAAAGAAGAAATCAATTCTGACTCAGAGTGACCTGATGTTTAAAAGAGCAAATTACTGCCAGGTCCAGCACCATCCTTATAATTATGTTTGAGCACAATGTTGTAGCTGCTGTCAGACCATCATGTTGAGGACCCTCTTCTTTTTTGCTGATCCTCTATTTTACCAAGCACGATGTCTTAGTCCAGGCACTACTCTCTGCTGATAGCATGTCCAAATTTCCCACTTAGGAAAGATAAAACATTGGCATGTTTTTTAAAGTTTGTAAAATTCCTGGCATTTTCATTTCATATGTAATTGTATACTAGGAGTAAATAATTATATAATAATCGAACTATTTTCTAAAATTCTATTTCATATTATTTGCTCATGTGATTACTGTATTTTTATTCAAGTTTTCCCAAGAATTTACTCCCTCATGTCACTGGTCATTAAACTTATTCCTCTTCTAATAACCCATGTTTTGCCTGCTGGTAAAAATACTAGGTTCACGATGTTACTGTGTTATGGTACCTATGGTATGCCAAATATGGAACCCTGATAGTGTAGTGATTAAGTGTTGGGCTGTGAGCCTCATGGTCTGAAATTCAGAATGACCAGCAAATCCCAGGGAGAAAGACTGGATGTTCTACTGCTGTAAACAGTTACAGTCTAGGAAACCCCCAGGGGGTCTCTGCGGCAGCATTGACTCCGTGGCAGTGAGTATATGCCAGATGTGTGCAATCTCGTCTCACATGTTTTGACAAGAAATTCTGGAACTTTTATTGTGTGTATTTCACATTTTAATATTTTATTCCTTGGAAATTATCTTTTGGTATGGTGTAGATAGGGACTTAACATTTCCCCCAAATCACTATTTTCAGTTTATTTTGTACCATTTACTGGGTGACATGCAATCATTTCAAGAGCATATGAGCAAGAATTAATGGAGCTGAAGGAAGAAGCCCAAGCTGCACTGAAAACAGCCCAAACTCAAGGCTCCAGGAATTGATGGAGTACCAAAGAAGATGTTTCAACAAGCTGATGGAGCATTGGAAGCACACAATTACCTGCCAAAAAATTTGGAAGAGATATACTTGGTGAACTGACCAGAAGGCATTTACATTTTGTCCCTTCTAAAGAAAGGTAACTCAACAGAATGCTCAAATTATAAAAGAACATCATTGCTATCACATACAAGCAAAATTTTGCCAAAGGTCACCCAATCATGGTCTCTGCAGACAAGGAACTTTCAGAGGTTTAGCCAAATTTAGAAGAGCACGTGCATGAACAGCTATCATTGTTGATGTCAGATGGATCTTGGCTGAAAACATAGAATACCCAAAAGATATTTCCTTGTGTTTTATTGACTACACAAAGGCATTTGGCTGTGTGAATCATAACAAACTGTTTATAGTCTTGAGAAGAATGAGAATTCCAGGACACCTTCTTATGCTCATATAGAAATTGTTAATGGATCGGGAGGCAGTTGTGTAAGCTGAACAAAGGAATGCTGCCTGGTTTAAAATCAAGCAAAGTGTGGGTCAGATTTGTATATACTCATCATACCTTTTCCATCTGTCTGCTGAGGACATCTTCATAGAAGCTAGATTATATGAAGAAGAATTCAGCATCAGGATTGGGGGAAGCCTTATTAACAACCTGAAGCATGCAGAGGATATGTATTTGCTTTCTAAAAGTGAGAAGGTCTTGAAGCACTGGATAAAAATCAAAGATGGCAGCCCTCAGTAGGGATTACAATTCAATGTAAGGTTGTGAAGAAATCCTCACAACTGGACCCGTAGGTAACATTGGGATAGACGGAGAGAAGATCGAGGTTGTCAGAATTTTGCCTTGCTTGGATTCACAATCAGTGCTCACAGAAGCAGCAGTCAAGAGATGAAAGGACATGCTGCATTGGCTAAATCTGCTGGAGAAGACCTCTTTAGAGTATTGAAAAGCAAGGATGGTGCATTGAGGACGAAGGTGATCCTGACCCAAGTATTTTCAGTTGTTTCACATGCACGGGAAAGTTGGCCATTGAATAAGGAAGACTGAACAAGAATGGATGCATTTGAATTATGGTTCTGAAGGAGAGTATTTAAAATACCCTGGCGGGTGGGTCCTGGTGGGGTAGTGGTTACATGCTGAACTGCTAACTTTGAGGTGGCAGTTCAAAACCACTAGCTGCTCTGATAGAGAAAAATAGCTTTCTACTCCCGTAAAAAGTTAGTCTAGAAAACCCACAAAGCGGTTTCTATCTGTCCTGTACAGTCACCATGAATCAGAACGGTCTTGATGACAGTGAGTTTGTTTTGTCTGTTATATGACCTGCCCCCCAAAAAAAACAAATAGCATCTGCCTTGGATAAAGTATGGTCAGAATGCTCTTTAAGGCAAGGATGGTGAGAATCTGCTTCGAGTACTCTGGACGTATTATCAGGAGAAACCGGTCCCTCAAGAAGAACATCATGTTTGCTAAAGTAGAAGAGCATCAAAAAAAGAGAAAAACTCTTAATAAGAGAGACTAATACAGTGAATGCAACAATGGGCCCAAACATCAGTGTGAGTGAGGGGTAGCATGAAGTGGAGACTCAAAGCCCTTCTATAGACAATTGGACATCCCTTTACAGGAGCTAGTCAAGGTACAGTATAGCACTGATGAAACATACAACATTCCTCTTGTTATTTAATGGTCCCCACCCCCACTAGCATGACCCCAATTTCACCTTACAAATACAGCTGGACCAGAGCATATACACTGGTACAGAGAAGAGCTCACAACCCAGGGAATCCAGGACAGATAAACCCCTCAGGACCAATAAGAAGAATAGTGATACCAGAATGATAAGGCGGAGGGGGAGAAAGGGAGAACCAATCACAATGATCTGCATATAACCCCTTCCCAGGGGGTTGGACAACAGAAAATTGGGTGAAGGGAAACATTGTTCCCTTATGAAAAAGAATATAAATTATCAAGGATTCATGAGGGAGGGAGGAAAAAATGAGCTGATACGAAGGACTAAAGTAGAAAGAAAATGTCTTGAAAATGATGAAGGAAACACATGTACAAATGTGCTTGACATGATGGATGAACAGATGAATTGTGATGAGCCCCAAATAAAATTATTTTAGAAACAAAACAAGCAAAAACACCGAAACAAACATAAAAATGGACTTAATCATAAGAGCAATTCTGAGAATAAGAAAAAACCCACTAGGATTGAATGATGTTGTTCATAGGGTCATGTGGAGTCAGGATCAACTGGATGGGGCTTAAAAACAACCATATTCCAAGTGCATTTGAGTCTTTTTAATTGAGCTCTGCACTGTCTATTCTTGCACTTATTCCCCAAATTTTAAATTCTGGTGTGTCTATGATACATTTGGATATTTGTTTAGACTCCCTCATTTACTTTTATATTCCTAATCACACTGGCCTAATGTACTTAGGTTTGGGTTTGTTTCAGGGTTTTTTGGCACATGTTTTTTGTTTCCCAGATGAAGGTGAGAATTGTTTGTCCATGTTCCATCTAACGTCTTACCAAATTTTGGTAACTGATAACTTTAAAGATACGTTTGAGCATAAAAGAAACTTTGAGAAAACTAGAATTAATTCCCAAATGCAGAAATCTGTATTTTATCTAGATTTAAAATTTTCCTGTTATTTACATCTGCGTTATCAGAATATTACTTCAATGTTTGTGAACTTACTCTTTTAGAATAGCATTTTCATTAGATACTACTTCTAATGAATTTCCACAACCTGATCCAGCACTAATCTTGACATTCCTCTTGATGAATTAGAATTTGTTTCCTGCCCAAACAATGCATCAGGATGCAGCCATGGCTGTGTTCTGACAGCAGATGGTCCCATGTGTTTCTGTCCGGATGGTTCAACACTTGCAGCAGATGGGAAAACATGTACCGGTAAGCTTACTAACTTGTTGCTTGAAAACACTCAGTTTGCAAAAGTTCCACCTAACAGTTGATCTTCTTGCCAAAGGAAAGTCAGTTTTCCAACACTGTAAGACATTTATGCAACGAATTAATAGCATACTGAAAGCCCTACAGCCATGATAATTCTAAAGACTATCGGCATTACTTTGGACTTGGAAGGTGAGCTCCCGTCCATGGGTCTCCTGTCCCTCTGGTGTAAGGATGAATTATTTCTGCCTCTTAGATGTGTGGCCAGCATTAAACAAGATGGCATATGCAAAATGATCAGACGTTTCTTACATGTAATAAGTACTCACCAAATACCCTTCTCTATTTTTATTTTCATCGAGATGTAAGCATTTGAGAGACTGAATATATGACTCAAAACAAACAGAGGAGTTACCTTTTTGTTTTTTAATAAAAAAAAGGTAAAAGAACTCAGTGGGCCCTAAATGTAAAGGAAAAATATGACGCCCTATGAAAAGCTAGGCCAGCTACCAATTGCACCTAAACATCTTTATTATTCCCTCCAGCTAACAGTGCCATGTTCCTGACTCTAGTTAGTGGTGGAAGAAGAGCTATTTGTGAAGAGTTAACACCCAAGCTTTATGGTTATAGGGAAATGGTGTCCAGTGGTATTTTGATCCTCGTCTCTAGAAAAATCACCTGATTGCACTCTGAATGCCCCTGGAAGTGGCTTTCAAAAATCAATGTATACTTGACTCACCTCAACACGTTGATAAAATTTGTTGTGCTTTGGGATGCAGTGGAATCCTTACCAAGCAACTGTCTTCTCTGTAGGTTGTTCGTCCTCTGATAACGGTGGATGTAGCCAGCTCTGCAACAACCTCAGCCCGGTATCCTGGGAATGCAGTTGCTTTCCTGGGTATGACTTGCAGGTGGACAGAAAGCACTGCGCAGCTTCAGGTGAGTGCTCTGACTGTTTGAAAAGACCACATATAAACAGAATCTCATTTAGTCAGATAGATCATTGGATGGCTTTTGGATTCTGGCTAGAATGTGTGATTATATATTTTTTGGAAATAGAGAACTGCATGCTATCCTTATAAAAATAACCTTTGGTCTTCAAGAATATCTCTATGTTAATTAGCATCCAGCAAAGATTTGCCACTGCACCAAGCAAGGCATTCAGTGTATGGAAAAAGGCAAGGCGAGGGTAGGCTTAGAGCAATTTCAAGTTAAACAGAATTTAATAAATGCTTGTTGATTGACTGATTTGATCTTCTTCTTCCAGTAATGGCAATAATCATAATACTTTGACAAATTCTGGGCTTTTCATGTCAAAATTTAACATGAAGGCATACGATTCAGATTTTTGTCATCTTCCAATATCACATCTCTCCCATCCTTCAACAGCTTTGGAAATTCTAGACTTTTATACTAAATAGATTTTATTTCACCAGAAGGTTCATTATGCTTGTAATCTGGGATTATATGATGATGTCCCTACACAGCTTGCTTTCGTCCCAGACCCCAATACGCTGGAACTTCCCCAGCTCCTCAGTTAATATTGCATAATCTAAATTTTGGAAATTAACAGGTGTCTTGCTATTAATGCAGGCAAACATGCCCCTTTTATAGAAGTATCCTCCCAGGCAAGAATATTTACATGGATGTGATTTTATACAATGTGCTTATATGTTTCCGTATGTTAATCAAGACGAGGAGAGTATAAACATTGGTACCATTTGGCTGTGATCATTAGAGTCCTTGGGTGGCGTAGATGATTAAGTACTTGACTACTAGCCTAAAGGTCGGTGGTTCAAAGCCACTCGGAGATTGTTACCTCAGGAGACTGACTTGGCTATCTACTTCCGAAACACCATGGAAGTGGGCCTCAAAAACCCAATCGAAGACATTGCTATTCTGCACAAGGGGTCACTGGGAGTTAGAATCAAGCAGGCAACACAACTAGAATGTAATCATTATTCAATACAAGACTGTCTTAACACAATGCACATATTGTCTTTATCACATTTTTTATCACTGTAAGTTCTATTTTTTATTTTATTTTTAAAATTATCTTATTGGGGCTGAGCCCCGGTGGCGTAGTGGTTGTGCACAGGACTGCGGCCCACTGGGATGGAGGTTCAATTCGAGCTCCATGGAACAAAGGCTGGGCCTCCTCCTCTCACCACCAGAGAGCAGTGATGCCCCCCCCCAAAAAAAAATTTATCTTATTGGTATATGTTATGCACACCATATTGTCCGAGAGTTGTGCAATCGTCACCACCATCAATGTCAGCGTGTTTTCTTCTCATACCCATTATTGTTAGCCCTCATTTCCGCAAACCTCGCCTGCCCTCTCCCTAGGCAGTGACTCTTTCTGTCAACTCAACAGCTCACTGCCTTCAAGCCATTGCTGGCTCGTAACGACTCCCTGTGGGTTTCTGAGACTGTCACTGTCTGTGAGTGTAGAAAGTGCAGTCTTTCCTCTGCCGAGTGGTTGCCAGGTTTGAACTGCTGACCATGCAGATTGAAGCCTAACTCATAACCACTACGCCACCAGGGCTCCTCTATAGATATACCCTTTCCAGATTTCCTACATGGAAAATCACACAAAGCCAAACATGGCCACACAGCACCATACAAAGCAAGCAAACAACCACCCCGAAGGATATTAGCAGAAAGCCAAAGGTGGAAGAATCTAATAACGAAATTCTGGGACTTTGTAACCTCCTGGGAGAGGAAGTCTTACTTTTCTTTACTTGTGCCAGCTGGATTTTTTTTTTTTAATGCTAAGAAATTAAGGAAAAGAATGTTCTGAAAGAAAGGCATCCCCATGTATATTTGCATGAAGCCATGTTTATAATTTTGTTCACAGGGCCCCAGCCGTTTTTGCTGTTTGCCAATTCTCAAGATATTCGACACATGCATTTCGATGGCACGGGTTATAAAACCCTGCTCACCCGGCAGATGGGAGTGGTTTTGGCCTTGGATCACGATCCTGTGGAAAATAAGGTAGGGCTGTGGCATGGAGCAGACGTGGATGTGCTTAAGGACCGAGCGGAGGCGTTCGTCCCACAGATGCCACGAGCTGCCCAAACATCCGCTGCTGAACTCAAGGGTCAGGGGGAAAGTTAAATTTTGACATTCTAGAATCATTTGACAAAATGTTAAGGATTTTCTAAGTTATCAAAAACCATTAAACTTTTTGGAATGATTCTTTAATAAGGGCTTTCTAAGTTCCTTAGGGGTCCTGGTATGGCAGTAAGTTCTGGGTTGGACTGCTGGCTGCACGGTTGATGTTCAAACCCATCAGATGGAGATAGAGATGAGGCCGTCTGATCCCGTAAAGATGTGCTATCTCTGACACTCTACGGATTCGGTCTACTCTGTCCTGTGGGGTGCCAGGAGCACGACTTGACTGTGGGTTGGACTGAGTTTGGATTTCTAAGTTATCTTCACGCTAACTTGGGTCTTTCTGATCTCTAGCCATTGGGGGGGGGTGTGAAACTGGCACAATATTTTATTTGGGGATGAGGCTGGCACCACTGACACAGCAGAAACTCCACAAACATGTTGGGTTATTTGCTGGTGGTAGGAGACGGGGGGTCTGGAGTACAGCAAATATGAATTCTTCACTTGTTTCTAATATATGCCATGGAAAAGAGGCTCGCAGTGACCTCTTACCACAAAACCCAGAAAACATAAATACTAAGGATGGTTGTGGAAATGGCCATCTAGCCATAAATAGTCAATTTTACATGAAAATTTTAAACTATAGCATCGTCTTTCTATGTTATCAACTTCCTTTGCTGGCCACTTGATCTTTAATTTCCAGTTGCATTTCTACAAGGTTAACATGCACTTAAACATGGTACAGTGTCTTTGTCTTTTGCATTAATTTGTTCAGTAGTTATAGTTATTGATCTCCCCATGTAAGTATTAGAAACTCTGGTTGTGGCTGAGGCCCAGTGGTGTAATGGTTGAGTGCGGGACTGTGGCCCACTGGCTTGGTGGTTCAAATCCAGCAGTAGCTTTCCAGGAGTGAAGCTGGGCCTCCCACTCCCACCACAGGGCAGTGATGCCCCCCCCAAAAAGAAACTCTGGTTGCACAGTGGTTAAAGCACCCCCTTGCTAACTGAAGCCACAGCCATTCAGCAAGAGAAAGAAGTGACAGTTTATAGAGATGACAGCCTTGATGAGTCTATGAGGCAGTTCTGCTCTGTCCTGTAGAGTCACTGTGTGTTGGTATAGCTGGAGGGCAGTATGTCATATCCTCATTTAGTTCATGATAAGTTAAAGTGTAGGATTATTTTAAACTGTTCTTATTTCTTCTCAATCTGAAGGAGTTTGGGAATGGTCATAAAAGACATGGTAAAACTAATTGGTTCTAGGTCTACTATGTCAATAGAACTCTAAACCCACTGCCTTCAAGTTGATTCCAACTCATAATGACCCTATACGGCAGGATAGAATTACCCCTGGGGAGTCCTGAGACTGGGACTCTTTCTGGGAATAGAAAGCCATCCCCTTTTCTCCTACAGAGATTTCAAACTGCTGACCTGAGAGGTAATAGCCCAATGGATAGCCCTCAGCACCCTCACTTTTACAAAAGAAAGTCTTTTGATTAAACACTAACAAAAATATATTTCTCCTCTCACTTCCCTGAACTCAATCTGCATGACTCCATAGAACCATGAATTTTAACAAGAACAGAAAAGAAAGTCACTGTTGTCACATTAATTTGTTTCCGCCATAGGCAGTGGATTTATAACTAGGTGAATCAGGAGGCCTGGCCTGAACTTTAAGTCATGTGGTTGCTTTCAACTGTGCTACTCAGTTTTCTCATTTTCTTGCAATGCAAATATTGGTCCTCATGCTCCTAGAACTTGACCACTGATTCAGGCTCTGCCTTCTTACAAGGGCCTCAGGCAATGAGTGCAGGTATTAGTTTTAAAAGAGTAGCTCTTTCAGAATTTTGAGAAGTATTTGTTTTCATATTCAAAGGAATAAAATCAGTTGCTGTCAGAATGATTTACACCATGGGATCTTTTTTTTTTTTTTTTTCAACTATGGGATCTTTATGAGTGCCAGGTATGCTGTGCTCTTTGGGCTTTCAGTAACGGAATTTTCAAAAGTGGGTCACCAGACATTTCTTCTGAGTCTCCTCTGGGTTGGTTTGAACTGTCAACCTTTTATTTAGCAGCTGATAGTTTGAACTGCACCTGGGGATCTAGCTAAAGAGCAGACCCTTTTAATATTTTATGTAGTGAGATAGATAACCCATTATTTAGCTAATTGTTTTGTCACTATGCTTGTCCTAGTAAAAGGTACATAGAGGAGGGGGGTAAAAAATTCATGGAAAAAATTCATATTCTTTCCATTCTGTTTTTCTACCAGCTTTTTGAAACCACTCTCACATGTCAAAATTCCACAAATGTGGAAAGCACTCCTAGAGATCAACAAACAGACCTTGAACTATTTATCGGCTTTTCATTGTTCTTGTTTGTGGGAGGAGATCAGGGAAACTGATCACAATGATTTACATATGCCCCCCTCCCAGGAAGATAGACAATAGAAAAATGGGTAAAGGGAGACATCAGTCAGTGTGAGACATGGAAGAATTTTTTTTATAAATTAACAAGGGTTTATGAGAGAAGGAGGGAGGATAGGGGAGGCAGGGGAATAAATGAGGAACTGATACCAAAGGCTCAATTAGAAAGAAAATATTTTGAAAATGATGATGCCAACAAATGTACAAATGTGTTTAACACAACGAATGAATGTGTGTATTGTGATACACACAATGCAATAATTTTTTAATATTAAAAAATTAAATAATGAAAACAAAACAAAATAAAACTCCACAAATGCTATTATTAAATTGTCAAAAGACTAGTAGCAATTTTCAGTGTTTCATGAAATTTTCATTTGTGTTTAATAATTTATATATTTGGCTGAAAAAGAACTTTGCACCTCACCTCCTATGTATGCACCATTGGGGAGGGGTGTGTGAAATGGATTCAGTAAAGTGAAATTATTTAAAAGTAACTTAAATGATGTCAAATTATCTCATTTTTGCAACTCAGAAAATTGACGTTCAGTGACATTAAGTAACTTAGCCAAGCTAACCAACCAGCTGTGGCCAAATGGGGACAGGGAATCCTGCCTTCTGACTGCAGGGCAGTGGACTTCTGTGGACATGAGCAACAGGAAATACAACCTCCCTTGTCGCCACTGCCATCCTGTACATTTTCACTTCAGTTTTGACTATAGAAGGCAGTCGGGCTCCAGTAAAATGTCTCTGTTATTGACCAGCAATCAAAGATTCGTAAATTGCCAGAGGCAATAGAATTTTGAGCCCTGCACAGGGTTGAGTTTTTAATATATAATTTTATCTAGCCCAAGAATTTGTCTTCCTATTTTGCCAATGAGGAAATTAAGCTTTTGAGACACGTAACTTGTCTAAGGTTACCAGTATCTGGGAAGACATGCTGTTACCAAACCACACTCCATCATTACATTGTAACTACTTGAAGATTGTACAAGAGGGCTTTCAAAAAGCTTGTGGAATTAAAGGACAATGAAATTTTCCATGAGCTTTTTGAAGTCCCCTGAAATATATTGCCCCCCCCCTTTTTTTGTTTTGTTTTTCTTTGTTTTGGGCATCACTGCCTCTGGTGGTTGTGAGCGCTACCCAGTGCTGCTCCTGAGAGCCGCCGCTGGATTTGAACCGCCAAACCTGCGGGTTGCAGTCCTGCACTCAACCACTTACGCCACCGGGGCTCAGCCCTATTGCCCCCTTTTTTAACAAGCCAGAAATACTTATGTTCTTCTTTGTAGATATACTTTGCCAACACAGCTCTGAAGTGCATCGAGAGAGCTAACATGGACGGCTCCAAGAGAGAAAGGCTTATTGAGGATGCAATCGATAAGAGTGAAGGTCTTGCAATCGACTGGATTAACCGTCAATTCTACTGGACAGACAGAGGGTATGTCTTTTCCTTCTGTTTTAAGCCATGTGTCATGGGAATGATGAGAAAGGACACTCCACTGGCTTGACTCCCTAGTTTGAACTCAGGAGAGTTTCTGGGCCCTTGGCTGGGATGGGAGGAGAGGTGTCCTCATGGCTGTACACCTTTGCCCTGGGTGCACGTGAGACATGAGTTCCTTCATCAAGAGTGGAAGGGACCAAGAAAGTCACATGTTTGCTTGCAGTTTGGGCTGCCTCTATCGGTTCTCCATCCTCTCCGCTGATGTGGCTGGGCAGACACGCACCTATGCACAGGGAAAACAATGGGTAAAAAGCAATGACTTGAATGCCAACACAAGAAATGCCATAGGGTCTGATGTAAATTGCAGGTTGAAGGGTGCACACTCCCAGGGAATGTCAGGGACCAGCTAGCACAATCTTTGGTTCTATAGATGAGGAAGCTACAGGTCCGAGAGACCAAGTGATTTGTGCAAGATTTACCCAGTAAGGAAGTATTGAATCTCCGACTAGCCTTGCTGTTAGATGAGCCTGGAAGAGAGCGAGTGAGCAAGCGTTCATGTTCCAGCTCCAAGGGCCCTTATCAGGAGGGAGCCTGGGTCAGGGGGGGTTTCGGCTTCCCTTTTGGTGGGGAACAACACTGCCCATTTCTGTCAGCTCCAGAATCTATTCACAAGGCTTCCTGTAGAACTTTGGGTAGGTGCACTGGTCGGGTATGTGGCCTGTGTGAGGCTTTGCCTGTCCCTCGGGAGTGGGGTGGGTAAGTCTCTGGAGAGTGGTCTCCTTCTGTGTGCTGGAGGCCTGCTCCCTTACTTCTGAAGGGAAGCAAGCTCGCCAAGGACAACCTGGAATCACAGGATCAGTGATCAGAACACTCTGGGGAACTTTCTCACAGCAACTTAAAGCCGAATAGTGAAGTGGTAGCCAAACTGAACATCTGGTACCTGTGTAACCAGATGAAAATAAAAGAAGAGGATTAGTGAGGGGTTCGCCTCCGTGACATCAAAAGTCTTAACACGGTGGGAGAAACCACGGTGGGAGCCAACTTATATGTATGAAGGCGGGTTTTCTGTACCACGCAAACCTCCCCCCCCCAAAAAAAAATCCCTTTTGGTTTCAGTAATTCATGGAAAACAACCTGGGTTTTTTAATATGAACTGGATGTATATCATGATTTATAGGTATCAATCGTATTAGACTTCTCTATTCAGGGTGAGGTAAAATCTACTCATTCATTCATTCAAACTTGTCAAGGATGTTTTATTTGGGGGCTTTTATCTACTGAATGAGTAAATTATGATAGAAACTGGAGTAAAAGCTGTATTCCATGATATTTTAGAACCCAAAAGAAACTCTGTGAAGGTTAATTTTTCCTGTTCCCAAGTAACAGTTTAAAATATTGAGGCCCAATTAAAACTATTGAAGCTCAAAGAGGATTAATAGCTTTCCCATGGACAATCAGCCAATCAAGGCTGGATTTGGAATTTGAACTCAAAGATGACTATTTCCAAAGCTTGGGCACTGTATAATCAGAGATATGAACTGTCTCTCCCAAACAGATATGATTATGATAAATTTGACCCAGAATGATATAATATATTGAAAAGAACTTCAGTTGTCATAATGATAAAAAAATCATAATAATAATGGTTTCCTCTACAATGAACCTACTTCAAAGGACTGTACAGTGTCAGTTCTGTGTAATTAGATCATGTAGAGATGGTTGTTCTTGGGAGAGTTAGCATTCACCAGGAGAGCAGATGTCAAGCCTCTTGGCTGGCACTCTAAGGGTGCTGTCTCTCCTGTACTCACATGGCCCTTCTCCATTTTAACAGTGGTTGATGAATGGCACAGTGGTTGATGAATGGCACCATGGTACCTACCTGGAGGTAGTGCCTTCAGGTATAGACAGATCTGGAATCTGTCTAAAGAAACAATCTTCAAATTCCCTAGTTCAATGGCTTCATTAATAGCAAGTCTTCCCTAAACCCTTTTTCCTCTGAAAGCAGCTGCTAAAAGAAAACCTTTCATTTGTCTGGAAATGAGTGATTTGTAGCCAGAGAAGCTTGATAATATTTACTAGCAACTGAATTTAAGTAGCTGAAATTCCAATCTTGTGATATTAGATCACAATTATTTGTGGATTCATTTTTATATATTGACTATAGATCATTTTATTGGGGGATCTTAACAGCTTTTTAATATCATCTTATTGGGGGCTTATATAATTCTTATCACTATCTGTACATATATCAATTGGATGCAAAGCACATTTGTACACTTGTTGCCATCATCCTTCTCAAAACTTTTTATTTCTACTTAAGCCCTTGGTATTAGCACATCCTCTTTCTACTCCCTCCCTGTCCCCCCCCTTATGGGCCCATGATAATTTATAAATTATTATTATTTTGTCATATTGTATACTGTTTGATGTTTTTTTTTGCCCACTTCCCTGTTGTCCATACCCCAGGGAGGAGGCTAGGTGTAGATCCCTTTAATTGGTTTCCTTTTTCTACTCCACTTTCCTTTTACCCTCTCGATATCCCCCCTCTCACCACTGGTCCTAAAGGGATCATCCGTCCTGGATTCCTCATGTTTCCAGTTCTTATCTATCAGTGTACATCTTCTGGTCTAACTGGATTTGTAAGATAGAACTCAGACCATGATAGTGGGAGGGAGGAAGCATTTAAGAACTAGAGGAAAGTTGCATAATTCATTGTTGCTACACTGGACCCTGACTAACTTTTCTCCTCCACATGACCTTCTGTAAGGGGATGTCGCTTAGCCTGCAGATGGACTTTGGGTTCATTAATTGGGAATTCTTAACCAATGAAAAGAACTGGAGTGGATGGTAACAGTCTATACAGGCTTATGAAAAGACAGATTCAAATTACCATCTAACTGTCAGATGGGAGCTGATTAATAATTCCACTGGTGGTGTCATTATTCAGGATTAAAGAATTCTGATTTCTAAAGCCATATATCCCATATTTGTAATGAAGAGGCTAAAAGGTTATGTTTACTCATTCGTTCAGAATAAAAATTATTTTCCTAGGATTTGGATAGCACTTTCTCTGGAAGTTGTTAGTTGTTGTTGAGTGGGCATCCTGGGTATGTAGAACAGAACTGTGCTCCACTGCATTCTCAAGGTGATGACTTTGAAACCCACATTGCTACACATGTCTTCCAAGGTAGCTTTGGGCAAAGTCTACTGCCAACCTTTCATCTGCAGCCATGAAGGAATTAGATAGGATATTGTCTCTGAATTTCAGGAAAGGTGTACTTCAGGGTGATATTCTTGCCATCTTCATTCTGAATGCTGAGCAAATACATTTGAACAGTATGGCTAGATGAAGAAGAATGTGGCATAAAGATGGAATGATGTGCAAATGCTTGCTGAAATGTAGGAAGACTTAAAGCACTTGCTGATGACAGTTATACAACTCAGAGAAAACACAATCCACACAAATTGGTCAATAGGCAACATCATGATAGACAGAGAATTATCATGGATTTCATTGTGCTTGGATCCACAATCAATGCTATTAGAAAGAGCAGTCAAGAAATCAAACTATGTGTTGCATTGGGAGAAACTGCACAAGTCATGTCTTAAGAATTAAAAGGCAAAGATGTCACTTTGAAGACTAATGTGCCCGTGACCCAAGCCATGGCAGTTTCAATTCATGTGAAAACGGGACAAAACACAAGGAAGACTGGAAAAGAAATGGTGTATTTGAATTATGGTGCTGGTGAAGAATATGGAAAATATCAAGGACTACTAAAAGAACTAATGAATATGTCTTGAAAGAAGCAGCCACAAGGCTACGTAGAAGCAAAGTTTAAAAGACTTGGTCTCATGTACTTTGCACATGTTATAAGCAGAGACTAGTCCCTGGGAAAGAACATTATGCTTTGTAAAGAGTCAGAAAAAAAAGAGGACGGACACAGCGGCTGCAACCAGGGACTCCAACAAAACAACTGTGAGGATGGGACAGGACCAGGTGGTGTTCCATTCTGATGTATACATTGTCTCTGTGAGTCAAAACTGACTCAAGGACACCTTGCAGCATTTTCCTGTAGAGGGAACTAACAGCATTGGGGCCAATTAGATAACAGATACAAAGACAAGAGTGCCATTCTAGAAGATTTAGCATTATGTTCAAGCCAGTGATATGTAAATTCTAGCAATCCTGCCTTGAGAAAATTCCACCACCATTCTCAATGGTCATTGCATAATTTCTGCTCCAAGCAGTAAGAAGATAAAGATGCTATCACAGTGGGATAACCCAATTGATAGCTTCATCTCTCCTGCTCCCAAGCAAGTAGACCAAAGATGTCTCTAAATTCTTTCCCTTTCATTAAGGGAAGAGGCACTGTGGCCCTTGTATCTTAGAGAGGACTGAATTGGACACATAGATTCTAAAAATATCTTGTACCCAGCAGGACTGAAATAAAATTTCTTTGAAAGAGATACTACATCTTAAAGTAGCCACTGCTCCCAGGGGGTAGTTTACAAAGTATAGAAGACCGAGCCTAGCCTCTGTTGTGGTTTTCAGTTGGTTTCCTTCCTCCATACATTCTGAGAGGAAGAATATATAGTCATTTCCCAACCAAACACTCTGTATGGGACAAATGCCTTGACCCCCCAACTACTAGAGTAAAGGTTAGTGGTTCAATCCTATTCAGGGATACAGTAGAGGGAGCCTGGCAATCAGTCACATTTTCTCTCATGCCCACCAGGTGGTGAGTGTCTAAGAACACATCAACATACCACCATCGTTGAAATGCAAATACAACCCTATTACAATGCCTCAGAGATAAAAGACAATTTCAGTTCACATGAAGAAAATGAGACCAAGTAGCTCAAACAAGTGACCAAAACACAGAGCTAACAACCCCTTTGAGGAAAAAAATGGCATTGTAACTACCTGATAAGGAATCAAAAGAATGCTATGTATGTACTTTTGATGGATTGGAAGAGCCAACTCACAAAACAAGTAAAGGATTAGAAGCCATACAAAAACAGCAAATAGAAATCCAGAAAATTAACACTAAAATTTCAGAAATACATGTCTCTAAATGGTAGAAGAGTAGACTTGATTTGATGGAAGACTAAGGAAGCTATAAGGAGCTTGAAGACAAATCTCCCCTTACAAATATGCAGGGAACAATTAGAAAACATACTCAAAGAATTAAAGAAAGCCTAAGAACTATGTAAGTCATCATCAAGAGGAATAATTTACATGTGATCAAAACTTCAGAACAGGAAAAGAACTAAACATTGTCAAAGTATTGTTGGAAGAAACCTCCCTAAATATCACAAAAGACAAGAAGACATGCAGTCAAGAAACTGAATGAATCCCTAACAGGCTAGACCCCAAGAAAGATCACCAAGATATAAAGCATAGTGAAACTTTTGAAAACAAAAGACCTAGAAAGAATACTGAAAGCAGCTTAGGAAAAAAAAGCAAAAAGTTACTTACAAAGGAGAGCCATAAAACTAAACTTTGATTTCTCAACAAAAACCATGGGACAGAGGTAAGAAGAGTTGACGTACACAAAGCTCTGAAACAAAAGAAATTCCAACCAAGAATCAGATGCCCAGATTGCCCCTTAAATATGATAGTGGGGTTGGAGCATTTCATAAAATCAGAAATGGGAGGATTTTGTAAAAAACTGGACCAACCTTACAAGAAACACTGAATAATTTGGGGGAGGGGGCACTGACACAAAACCAATAATATCAGAAAGCAACGTGAGCTGCAAATACATGACATCACCACCCACAAGTCAACCCAAACACGGAGTGTCTAAAGTAAAAAAAGAAAAAGCTCACAACACTGAAAAGTGGGAACTGGAGATACCAGTTTGCAATGTCAACCATGACAAAGTACAATTTGAAGATCATGTAGCCACAGTTCTTCCAAATGGTGAAAAAGATTAGTAGATGTAACTAGGGGACAGGGGGAAGCAATATATACGAAGAGGAAGGTTGCCAAAACATGGTGGCGGCAGGGGAGGACCCTAGGAGGAGTACCACATTTAAAGACAACAGAGATAAATCTGCCGTACATAACCCTGCACTAACCCATCAATAAACAGACGTGTGAAGAGACACACATGCTGAATGGGTGGGAAGGAGAGTGGGAGGAGACCTACAAATACATATTGTAAATATATCCTCATACAGGGGGAAAAGTTATTTTTAAAAAAACTTCTTAAACATAACCAAGCATGTTAAGGAAATGAATCTCTGGGCCTGCTTGCTGAGGCCCAAGATCTTGGGGACATCACGGTCAACTGACATAACACCGTCCACATAAGCAACTGCTTTGGTGAGTAGTGATTGGGGTCTTAAAAGTTTGTGAGTGGCCATCTAAGGTACAACTGTTGGTCTCTTCCCGACCAGAGGAAAGAATGAGGGAAACTGAAGACACAAGAAAGCACTCATCCCATGGACTGTTGGACCATGCTAGTATCTGTCTCCATGACCCCGAGACCAGAAGAACTCGATGGCAGACAGCTACTCTAACCAACTGCTCCAAAGGGGTCAGATGAGAGGGTCTTGAATAGTGTGGGAGAAAAGGGTGAAATAAATGTCAAAATTATATAAAAAAAAATACCAGACTCACTGGTCCTATAGAACCTTGTAGAACCCCCAGGACTATGGTCATTAGTCAAAACATCAGCTCTGAAGCGGAACCCACCCTTAGGCTCAATATTTAAGCAAACAATCAACAGGTCTATAAGGGGAAACATGACACTAGAGTGGTGCCAATACCTCAATAATCAGCCATTTGGAATCAAAGGGGCAACATTTACCCAAGGTCAAAGTTCAGAAGGGTCGAGAAACAGGAAGCACAGAGAAGAAGTAGGATAAGTGATGTCCCATTGAGGGAATTGCAATAAATGAGATGAAACAAAAAGTGTATGAATTGTCAGATGCAAACTGGAGATCTGTTCTGTAAACCTTCACCCAATTCAAAATAATAAAGAAGAAGAGGAGCCAGGAGTTGAGCACAACCTTCAAGAGCTGTGGACTTGCTCAACCTGTTAGACAAACAGCTGTGACAAAGAGATGGCAGGGAGAGAGCTGGCAGAGAAGTAGACAACAGATCTAAGAGAGCAGTAGGAAATAGTGTGGTGGGCTTCCAGCCCTCAGAGCAGGAATGCTGAGTCCCTTTGGGCAGGAGGCTTGCCAAAGTGATCCCGCACAAGCCATTCATGAGGGCGTACTTACCCATGGAGCTAGAGCTGAGTGACTTCAGACCCACGCTCACTGCCACAGTGGGCATTTACAAGCAGTGCTCAAGGAACTTTGAAACACTTGCTGGAGCAAGCAGAGGCAGAGGCTCAGGGCCAGGTGGCTGGAAGGCCAAGAACTAAAGAGAGGTCTTTCTGGAGGCATAGCTGGGAGGACCCTATCCAAATGAAGAGTTGTCTCCTATTTATTTCTGATCCTGAAATCTAGCCTGTTAACTTCTATAATGAAACCCATGAGAGTGAGCATGAAATGGATATAACTGAGATGAAGCAAGCCGTGAATGGATTTGTTGCATGCAAAACTGAAGATCTGCTCTTCCAATTTTCACCAAACTCACAATTTAAAATTAAAAAGAGGGAGCTACAGGAATGGAGTACAGAATTCTTTAAACTTTGTGTGATTGTTGCAATTGATTAGTAAGCCTGGCAGAAAACGGTGTGGGTGCATAATCCTGGAGAGTGGCTGGTCTCAACCTGTGAGTTGTGACCCCTTTGGGGGTCCAAAAACCCCTTAGAGGGGTCACCCCAATCATAACAGTAGCAAAATTATAGTTATGAAGTAGTGATGAAAATAATTTTATGGTTGGGAGTGGTCACCACGATATGTGGAACTGTATAAAGGGTTATGGCATTAGAAGTGGATGCTGGAGTCTGTGAGTTCTGTGTGCCCACAGCAAAACAGTATGAAACCCAGCAGAGGAAAAGAAAATATGGGGGCAGTGGAAATGATTACTGTTTCAGTTTGAGGAAGGGGGACAGGGACAGCAGGCAGCAGGCCCATTAAGACATTGTTCCTTATTCCTTAATTTGTCTTCAAAGTCTAATTCTTAATCCAGGAAGCTCCTCAGAAGCTCAAGTTAGCTCACAGGACAGTGGCCAGGGGATACAAAATTGATTGGAGAATTTGAATCTATGCAGTCTTCTACGTCTTCTTCATCCTGACTGCCACTGCTTTATCTCGTCACAATCATCTTTCCTGTCTTGCCATCCTTGTTAGTCTGTACTGAGTGGCTTGTTAGTCTGGTCCATGAACAAATTCATTGACATTCATCTGTGTCTACAAAGAGCTTTATATGAAAGAGCAGTGCATGTTCAGATATATCCCAGTCCAATCAAGATCAGGTTCTTAAGTCCAGTATTAACCCATTCGTTTGATTCCAGTCTATAAATTTCTCTTCAGGTTCATGTAACACATGCAATGGCACCAAATGCAGGAAGATCACAGGGCAGTAAGTGGAAAGTCTTGTGGATCCAGTGGCAGTGGAAGCATCTCAGCATTGGCGTGGGCCTCCACGTGGCTCTTCCAACTGCAAAGTTGTAAATTCTAGCTCCATCAGCTTAGTTTCATCTGGCTTGTCAACAGGAAGGCTTTGCCAGGAGACTGTGTGTCCTGCATCCAGAGAGGACGTCCCCAGAATCCTCGAGAGAAGGCCTCACTGACTATGAGAAGCCACACTGAGAGACCACACTGAGTCCTCATTGACTATGACCTGATGGATAGGCTAGACGCCATCCCTTTTTATCTAAGCTGACGGGGGGTTCTATGACCGTCACACTGTCCCCATGCACACATCACAGAGCACTTACTGAAGATTAGAGAATAATATGCCAGAGCTCCCATCCCACTTAGCATCACATAGAGGAAAATTTGTCAATGTTCAGTGTCCTGTGACTGTTTCAGGTCTCTGGGACTTCAAAGTACCTTTAGTGTAGGATGCCTTCACTTAAGGTAACAGGTGGTCCTGAGTTACGTTTCCCTTGTCAGGCAACTTAGCCTGGCAACCTCCTGGCTTCTTATCAGGGTTAGTTCTTGCTATTGGGAAATAGGGCTGACTATGTGTTGCACAGCAACTGCCTTTGTTGTCTAGAGTCATCTGACTGGAGCACAAACACACAGCTCTGCTGGGCTCCCCGATGGCACTGAACTGAGAAGGTTTGAATGGGGGCTGCTCTCCGGCGTCCTGCCAAGGATCTAAATGCCTGCATCATGCTCCTGCAACTTGTGAGAGGGAAGACTATGCCTATTATGTTGGAGAGCAACATATTGGCAGGACTGTGTCATTCTTGGCACACAGGAAGTGCTCCATAAATATGTTTGGTAATAGTGGTTTGACAAGAAAATGGAAATATTTGACAATAGTAAGAACCCCTGCCAGACTCACAGAGATAATTGGGGCTTTTTTTGCACGTGAAGATTTGGAAATAATATGTCAGTGCTCTCATCCACTTAGAATCACATAGAGGAAAATGGGTCATTGCGCATCTTCTTTGCTGCCATTGTGCTTGCTGGTTCCTGTGCACCCTTCAGTCTATTGTGTCTGCTTCCTCTCGGCTCTGACCACAGGTAGACATTTGCCTTGTCTGGAGCTTACTCTGGTTTAAGCAAGAGATTGGAGGATGTGGAGAGAGGGAGAGAGGGAAAGGAAGAGAGATGGATAATGGTACTGATACTCCTGGCTTTGCCTCAGTCTAGTCATTGGCACAAGTCCTCTTTGACCTTATCTATCACTTAGCCTTTTTCTGCATGGCCTAAACCCTGCACGACGAACATACAGACAAGTGGTAGAAACATTGGCATGCTCATTTAAATACCAGGATTAAATAGAATTTATATGCTGGTTGGTGCCACCCCTGGAAGGGGAAGGGGAGGGGGAGAAGGGATGGATTACAATTCCCGTCTTTATACATCAGTAAGTAACAAAGAAAGGAGTATTCCCTGTAGACACAGCATGAATTTGTCCTGGGTGCAGACCTCTCTGGGTTGTTCCCTGACCTTTGGGCTGTTGATGGGGGTCTCCTCCCACTGACACATTATTTGTATTTTTGTCTTTTTACTAATAGGATCCTCTCCTTACCAACTTAATGCGATTCGTTTTTTCATTGTTTTCATTGGAATTTTCTAGATGTGTAGCACAGGAGGAGTGGATGTAAATGCAAATAACGGATACAAAGTATTACCTGGAATGCAGGGACAGGGATTGGTGATAGGGAGAGAAAGGGGATGTCTGGAATAAGTAATGAAGGTGGCAGGAGGGAAGGAGCACTGGAGTGGATGGTAATTGCACAACTCATTTTAAAGGCAGTTCAGTGGAGGGTGGGGATGGGGGCGGACTCTAATATAGATTGAGTGGTGATTGTATAATCCCCCTTGATGTGATTGAACTATTTAATTATATGGTATGTAAATTACGTGCCAATAAAACTGGGGGGGGGGAGTGGTTTCTTGAAAAGTAAAGTCCATGTAAATAGCTCGCCCATGTTGCATTCATTTTAGGAAATCTCTCATTGAAAGAAGTGACTTAAATGGAACGTACTATGAGATCATCGTTAAGGTGGACATTTCTCAGCCACGAGGAATTGCTGTCCATCCAATGGCCAAGTAGGTATTTCTGCAAATAAGGAAGGTTACTGCAAAATCATCCAACACATCATGTTGTTAAGTTAGTGTTCAAAGTCTGTCAGAGGACTCAAGTGGTCAGGAACAGGAACCGAGGAAATCCATCCGATTTGTATAAATCTTTAGAACTGATCAGAGTAGCTCGATCTGTGCATCCTTTTAATATCTGCTCTTTTATAAGATTCTTATGGTTTGTGTACCTTCTTATTTTAAACAAAGAAAAGTCTTCTCTTAATAGCGTGAGCTGCGATCTGGAACAACTCGATCTTCTTCCCTTTAAAAATCTGCACCATTTCTGTACTGAGTGGAGGGCAATATTTGGCTTGCATAATTTTTGGATTCTATTTAGAAACATTGAAGTGGTAGGTCATTCCTAGATTTCAAGCAAGGAGAAACAAATTATGAATGTTCATTATGAATATATTTTAATGTGGTTAGAAAATTATTGAGAATAGCTGAGAATAGTTGTCAAAAGCAAGGAGAAAAAAGCGAATCCCATTTTACTTGTGATGGAAAATTTACAATGTTGATGGGAACTAATTTTTGGAGTTATTGATCATTGATTTGGACCTAATCAAGTGATCTATCAGGCTAGTAATATAGATATTAAGCAATGTTAAAACAAAACAAAACAAATATCTCAGTATGTGATTTATGGTGCTTGGAATAGTTGAGTTAATGGAGTACCTTGTATAACGTTGGATTAAAGATAAATATGCTCTTCCCTTTGCAATGTGGTTCTGCATTTACAGTGAGCTTACTTGTGCCTCAGAAGGTGACACGTTAGTAAGATTACACTGCATTTTGCCACTTTAAATGGTAAATTAGGGATGTGCCATTGAAAACATATTTGATTAGTAATATATAATTTCTCAAGCTAAAAATTATTTTTAACATTATATAATTTAATTCAGTATTTTTACTCACTGTTCTCTCTATATAAAAGATTCTAACTTTTGCTTTTAAAAATCATTTGCCCAACATGTAATGTTATTCTTTTTTCACCTCTACTCCTTTGTGCGTCACACCCGTTAATCCTGAAATCATTGACATTCGTGTTTTCCATGATGGGAGAATGGGATTTTTCTTTTTTTCTTAGTGTGCAGATTTTATTTGTTGTGTGCTTTCTTGATTCAAGGAGATTATTTTGGACCGATGTGGGGATTAATCCACGAATTGAAAGTTCTTCCCTTCAAGGCTCTGACCGGCGGGTTGTAGCTAGTTCTGATCTGGTGTGGCCCAGTGGAATCGCGATTGACTACTTAACCGATATGCTGTATTGGTGTGATGCCAAGCGAGCGGTGATTGAAATGGCCAACTTGGATGGTTCAAAGCGCCGAAGGCTGACCCAGAACTATGTAGGTGAGATGTTGGGATGGGTAATTTCCTCGTCTGGACTGAGTGCTGATGAGTGTTGTGTACCAAATGTGTTTACACCCATAAGCACACACTTCACTATTAAGAAGTAAGAAAGAACCAGAGGCAGATAGCTTTCTTCAGGGGCTTGTGAGCTCTAAGTATTACTTTAATTTTGGAATATTATACAAAAATAGTGATATATACTCATTTCTTTTCCGCCCATCCCCCCGAATCAAAATAAATATATTACACTTGCCTGAGCTCTTTTCGGAGCTAGGCACTTATTTAAAGTCTGATCATTTCTCATATTTCATAGACTTCCAGTTCCACATTTTTAAAAAGTTAGTAGCAAATGCATATTTATCCCTTACCACATACAAAGGCAACCAAATCAAACTTTCTCCCCTGGTCTGATTTTGGAGCCCTGGTATTGTAGGGGTTACTGACTGGGCTGCAATCCACAAGGCCAGCAGTTCAAAACCCCCAGCCAGGACTGTGGGGCAAAGATGAGGCTCTCTGCTCTCAGAAACAGTTATGGTCATGGAGACTCATAGGAACGGTTTCGCCCTGTCCTAGGGGGTCGCCGTGAGTCAACATGGACTTGATGACAGTGGGTTTGAGGAAGTATATTTCGTTTATTGAGCCCTGGTGGTGTAGTGGGTGATGCATTGGGCTCTTGACTGCGAGGATGACAGCTCAAAACCACCAGAGGCTACATGGGGAAAAGATGAGACCTTCCGCTCCCGCCAAGAGTTACCATCTTGGAAACTCACAGGGCGCTTCTACTTGGTCGTATAAGGACCTTGTGCGTCAGAGTTGACCCAATGGCAGTGCCTGAGTGATATTTTTAGGTTTGGCATAGGGTGGCGTCCCTTTTCTTAAGTATCACAAAAAATACTACAAGTGATTCTGAGATGACACCAATTTGTGATTCCTTTTTGACTCAGGAACTATGCAAAGGAGACAATTATTGAACCTGATCAAAAACAAAAACAGAACCCTAAACTCACTGCCCTCCTGTCAAGTCCGCTGCGTGTGACTCCTGAAACAGAGTAGACTGCCCTATATGGTTTCCAAGACTGTCATTTTTATGGACACAGGCCAGTGGATTTGAGCTATCAACTTCTTGGTTACCAACTGAGTGCTTCAACCACTGCATCCCCAAAGATCCTATGTGGTGACTAGCTGGGCATCCAAGATGATAACTTGAAATAAGGCATTTTCCCAAATTGGGCTTTGTTAGTACTTCCAGGATAAGTTGATTGAATTTAACTCTGAAAGTACTGGGGATCCATTGAATGTTCTTGAGCAAGTGTATTGATAAGAATGCCATCTCTGATTAGCCTCTTAGGTAACGGTGTAAGGGACTAGACTGAATTTAGAGAGAAAGAACCCTGTTTGGAGGCTGCAGAGGTTATCCTGTCAAAATGCAGACCTGAGCTAGGACATCGAATTTGAAGGAGGAAAGAGGATCAGGGTATTAAAAATCATTATGGATGAAAAGTGGAAAGGGTTTAATAACAGATTAAGCAGGCTGGGTGGAGGAATGATGAAGCAGCTGGCTGCTAGTTGAAAAGCCAGTGCCTGAGCCCATTGATTAGTTATGTGGGGAAAAAGCACCAAGGGGCCTGCTACCATGAAGATTGCAGAGTCAGAAGCTCCGTAGGGACCATTCTCTTCAGCCACTCATAATTGCTACGAGTTGGAACTGGAGAGTACACACAGTGATGACAAGAACAAGAACAGGTTCGGTATAGAAAGGGAGAGCTATGGATATATGGAAGATGCTTTGGATATTTACGAGCCTTAGAAACCGGATGAGAATATGAAAAACAAAACTCTTCAGAAAGAGTGGTTTGAACTATTGAATTCAGAGTTGATGGTCTGAAGTATGACCCTCCCGTAATCCACAACACAAAAATCATTTATATAAAAAGAGGGTTTTACTTACTCTCTTTGGTTTCAGAGGGAACACATTTCTAGATTTGCATAACATTAGATAGACTGAATAGAGGTATATTGAAAAATGTTATGCATTTGAAAAATGGTATAAAATTAAAGATGTGCTTTACATCTTTAATAAGTATGTGTATAATCTCAGAAGGTACCCTTTCATGCAATTTCTCTCAGGGTAAATAATCATGCATACAACCCCAGAATTTGCCTATGTGTGCAACTTCCCACATTAAAGACTGGGTATTTTAAAACCAAGAAGTTAAAAATCAAGCAACCAAATCAATGGGAAGTAGTGGAGATCCCAAACCCATCCGCATGTTAACACATTAAAGACCGGATAAACTTGGGATCCGTCTGCAATGTGTTAGCAATTCATCGAGTCATTCTAGCAACTGAAGATCTAGTGGAGAGAATGAACAAAAATGGATCCTATGGAGTGTGTTACACCAAGAATAAAACACCCAAATAAGGACGATATTCTAACTGCGCTAGGAGAGAACGTTGGGCACGTTATCAAGAGGAACTGCTCCCTGAAGCCGGCCATCATGCTTGGTATGCAGTCAATGAAGGAAGAAGACTCTCACCAAGATGGAGTGTCACCGTGGCTCCAAGAGTGGGCTCAAACACAGGAAAGCTAGTGAGGATGTGGAGGATTGGGTATGGACCATTTTAGTCCATGTCGTCGCTGACTCCATGAAACAACCACCACCACATCAAGCCACTGTGCTCTAGTCCAAAACTAGAACATAGCAGTAGCTAGTTTATAATTCACATTGCTACGGTCATCTACAAGTAACATAACCTCTGGTTTCGGTGACTTCCTATTGAAGGCGGTTACCATGACTTGGTATTTAAAAAAAAAAAAAAAAAAAATCATCTCTACAACCATCGCCATCACTCCAGCGCCATCTACTGGTAGATAAGTGGTGGCTTCTCAACAGTCTGTTCAGGGTTTTTCACGTAAAGATAGAAATGACTCATTCTGAATTTAAAAATATGATTTCATTATGGCTGGTCTTCTATTAGAAAAAAATAAGGAAGGTTATGTCTGATTTGGAATCGTTTGCTGAAAAGTTGTTGCGATATTAAAAATGTACTTGTTTCATTGAAGCGGGACAAAGTTTAGAGGCTAAAAATGAACCTTCATCTTGTGGTCAGGAAAAGGACATGTTGCCTATCGTGTTTGATAGAGTGGAGGGGCAGGGGGAAAGGAAGGCTTTCAAGGAGACGAATGAACTCAGGGCTGCACCAATGGACTCAAACACAGGAACAGTTATGAAGTGGCACAGGACCGGGCAGTGTTATGGCTTTTGGTTTCTTTGTTTTCCACCCAAGCCTTTTACTATTGCCATTTAATGTCCTCTCCTGTATTTCTTTTTTTGGCCATGGTTGATCCTTTCCCTGTAGGCAATCAGGACTCAAGAAATTAGAATCTGAATTTGGCAAAAGGTCTTGACAGACAGGATCCTGGTAGTAGATGTTTGAGTCTTGGCAGCAACCAAATGGACGGTGTTGTGGCCAACAGAGTCATCTGTGGGAGGTTTGAAATTGGGGCATCTGCAAAGTTGGAAGGAAGGTACCTGATGACCTGCAGGATGGACACCCTTAGGAGACCTAAGGTGTGTGCAGAAAGTCCGCTCAGGATTTTTTCGAGGCTCCGTCCTTCTGCTGATGCTGATTTTCTTGTTGCTTTGGCTGAACAGCCTTGACTTTGACTTTTCTGAGACTTGCTCTGTAGTTCTTGAACCACACCTTCAGGACTGTTGGCTCTAAGCCCATTTTTGAGACCTCCTCTTTCTGAAGGGTAGACCTTGGGTATGGGTTCTGCCGGAACTAGTGCTTCAGCTCTTCCAGCTGCTCCTTGGTGAGCTCGGTTCGGCTCCTTTCCGTGCACCAGGTAGTGTTCAATTTTGTTGTGCACAAGGTTTCCATGAGTCAAAACTGAGTCAATGGCACCTAACAGCAAAATGAACCTTCATGACCTTACTTAGTAAAGATAGATGGAATCAAATCAACTCCATGTGTGGAAAGAGATGGTGGGGAGGCTTTATATGCATCTGAACAAGGCCAGAGGCCCACTGCAAAACTGGTCATTGACTGTTTGTGTGCAAGTTAAGTTGAAGCTGAAGAAAAGTAGAAGAGAGTCATAAGTGAGAAAACGCAACCTTGAATGTATGCTACCTGAAGTTAGAGGCTTTATCACGTATTAAAGACTAACGGCTGAGGATGAGCTGTGGGATGACATTAAAGACACTATACATGAAGAAAGCAAAGCACAGAGGGAAAATTCAAAATGTACACCAGAAAAGACTCTGATACTGGATTTGATCAGTAGCTAAAGCAAAAGGAGACATGAAGGAAAAGTCCAGAAGATATCAAAGGGTGGCTTGAGAAGACAAACTGAAGTACTACAGTGAAATGTGCAAGGACCTGGATTTAGAAAAACCAGAGGGAAGAACACACTCAGCATTTCTCACACTGGAAGAATCTAAGAAACAATTCAAATCTCAAATTGAAGCATTTCATGTTCAATAGAAGGAACAAAGCAGAAAACCTCAAAAGAAGAAAAAAGAAATACACAGAGTCACAAAAGAGTGTATTGGTGTTTGTTCATTTCAGGAAGTAGCATGTTGTCAAGGACAAATGGTTTAAAGGAAGAAGTCGAAGGCCTTAGTAAAAGCTGTGAATTGATGGAAGAGCAATAGAGATGGTTCAACACATGAAGGCAGCACTAGAATCATTCATGTCAAAAACTTGGAAAATAGTTACCTGGCTACTCAACTAGAAGAGGAGGCCCACATTTGTGTCTGTTATTTTTTTAATTGCAGAAATTGTTGAGCAAGATCACTGATATCGCATGCAAGTAAAGTTTTTTCTGAAGATAATTCAAAAATTATTACAAAAGTGTACTGACAAGGGAAATCAAGAGTGATTCAGAAGGGGGTGAAGACTAGGAGAGCCCATTTCTGATGTCAGGCAGATCTTTGCTGACACCCAAGAGTACCAGAAAGATGCTTATTTGTATTTTCTTGATTATGCAATGGCACTCAACTATGTGGATCATAACAAATTATACATAGCTTTCCAAAGACAGAGAACTCTAGGACGTCATTGTACTCAAGTGGAACCTGTACACAGAAAAGCAGTTGTTTGAGAAAAACAGGGAGATACTACATGGTTTTAAATCAGGTGCATCTCAGGTCAGTATTCTTTCACCATGCCTATTCAATCTTTCAATTCCATTTTTTTTTAAATAATTTTATTGGGGTCTCTTGCATCTCTTATAATACTCCATAAACCATTTGTATCAAGCACATTTGTACATATATTGCCATCATCATTTTCAAAGCCTTTTCTTTCTACTTGAGCCCTTGATATCAGCTCCTCTTTTTCCCTCCTTTCCCCACCTTCTCGCCCTTGCGAACCCTTGACAAATTATAAATTATTGTTATTTTCATATTTTACACCATCTGCTGTCTTCCTTCACCCACATTTCTGTTGTTTGCCCTCCTGGGTGTGTGTGTGTGTGTGTGTGTGTGTGTGTGCGTTCTATACTTTGACCACTGAGATCAGTTTCCTTTTTCTCTCTCTTCTCCCCCACCTTCCCCCTATCATCATGGTATTGCTATTTCCATAGTATTGCTATTTCCATTATTGCTATTCCATTATTCCATTTTTCTGTCCTGGATTCCATGTGTCAAAAGCTCCTATCTGTACCAATGCACATGTTCCAGTCTAGCCAGATTTGTAAGGTAGAACAAGGGTCATTATAGTGGAGGGGGTACATTAAAGTATGAGAAAAATGTGTGTTTCATCAGTGCTATACTACTGTGATTCCGTTCTTGGGAACATTTTTAAAACTCATCTGTTTGGATGGCTGACAGCACCTTGTTTTTTCCTTTACTTTTTCTACACTGTCAAATCTCAGTCCTTTCATGTATCTCTTCATTCACAGAAACAAAAAGAAATCACACAGAGTGAGGTCAGGTGCATGGGACAGGAGAGGCATGCTGTTTTTGCCAAATGTTGGCACACTGAGATGGCTGTATGAGCAGGTTTGTAGTCATGGAGGAAAAACCAGTCCTCTCACCTGCCACAAATCAGGCCTTTTTTGTTACACAGTGTTATGCCATCTTTTCAGAACCTTGAAATAGGAAGCTTGACTAACAGCTGACTTGGTGGAATGCACTCCAAATATACTATGCCCATCAGATTGAAAAAACAAAAACAAATGAGCATTGCTTTGGGAGGTACCCCTCATATATGCTAAACAGATAATATGAAGAAGTTGCCTATAGGAAGAAGGATATGGCATTAGGATTGGAGGAAGATGCTTTCATAACTTGGTTATTAATATATGACATAGTCTTGTTTACAGCAAGCAAAAAGGACTTGAAACGCTTGCTGGTGAAGATCAAAGACTGTAACTTTCAGTATGGCTTCCACCTCAACATGAAGAAAACAAAAATCTTCACAAAAGGAACAACAAATAACTTCATGAAAAACAGAGAAAACTTTGAAAGAGTCAAGGATTTCATTTTACTTCAATCCACAACCAATGCCCACAGAAGCAGTAGCCAAAGACATCAAGTGACATATCACTTTGTGCAAATCTGCACAAAATCTTTAAAATTTTGATGAGCAAAGATACTTTGAGGATTAGGTGTGCCTAATCCAAGCCACTGGGTTTTCAATGGCCTCATATGCATGTGGAAACTGGGCAATGAAAAGGACTCAAGAAGAATTGATGCCTTTGAGTTAGGTTATCAGAAAAGATTATTGAAATTCCCATGAATATCAAAAGAACCAACAAATCTATTATTGAAGATTTGTATAGCCAGAAGTGAGGATGACAAAACATCATCTCGCTTTCTATGGCCATGTTATTAACAGTCATCTTAGAGAAGGACATCATATTTGCTTAAGTAGAGGGTGTGTTAGGTAGAGTTCTCTAGAGAAACAAAACCAGGACACTTAAGATTAGATAGATCAAGAGAGATTGATTGACTGATTTATACAGCATGAAGAAATATGACAGCTAGTTAGTGCACACAGCAGTACAGAGAGCTCAGTTCAACTCACTTCTGTGGAACAGTTAATATACTTGAAGTCCTTCAATTCATGAGGGCTGCTAGGTTCGAGGTCAAGGAAGCAGACTGCTGAGTCTTCCCTTGGGCAACGCAGGCAGTCTGCCTATGAGCAGCAAACAGCAGGGTGGGTCACCAACAGTCAGCAGCTCAGGAGCTTAGCAAAGCAGGACTGGATGGGATATCAACCTCAAGCAATGCAGGACAACAGCATCTACCAGCCTCAAGTTCAAACAAAGTACACACCAGCAGCCTGGTGAAGCAGGTCTAGAAGGAACCTCAAGCTCTAGCAACACTACCCATGGGTTGGCTGTCCCACAAGCAGTATAGCTCACAAATTGAGGCAGAGAACTAGCTAAAACAGCCACATGCTGGTCTGATCACCAAAGAGCGAGAGAGCGAGAGAGAGAGAGAGAGAGAGAGAGAGAGGATTTCTGGGTCATTTATCTCTTTACCCTCCAATCAAACTGTGACCTTATTAATCCCACACATTCTTATTAGCCAAGTTGGCACAATAAACTGCCTATCACAGTGGGGCAGGCAAAAAGAGATAGACCCTGCAACAAAGGGCTTGAACATTGCAATGATTTCAAGGAGGGTGCAGGATGAGGCACTCTTTTGCCCTGTAGTACATAGGCTTATGATGAGTCAGAACTCACTCAAGGACAACTACCAGTGACGACAAAGGGGATCAGTGGAATGAAGGAATTAAGATGGGAAAACCTGGAAGCTACTAATAAACTGAAGAAAAGGATGTAGGAGGAAGAAGATATAAAAGAAAGCAGAAACTGATGAGCTAAGACTTTCGATTATAAGACAAGAAAAAAAACATTAAGAGTACAGGCCAGTAGATTTACCCAAGAGGGGAGAGAAGGGGAAGGAGACAGGTGCAGAGAAAAATGTGAATAGAGATGGGCATTTGAGGGGACTCATTCAGTTTTCTCAAATTTTAGTAAATTGTTACAGCAACCTATGAGTTGCTTCCTAGGGGCCACTGCCTCTCTAAACAAGTAAACAAAGACAAAAAAGAACGCCACTGCAAGTTTAATCTCTAGAGAATGACAGAAGCACTGAACACACGTGCTTCATTCCTGACCACCTCCTTCATGGAGATCCTATGTTAATCCAACCACACTCTCCCCTCTCTGAGTCTAAGATGACAATGAGCTTTTCTAGGACCTCGGCCTCTCCCATTCTAAGATGAGCAAGCATCCATCATGCGGGCTCTTCTTGGTATGTCTGTGTTAGATCGCGGATGCCGTGCAGGAATTGTGTGCTTACGTATATTTCAAGCCACTACATAAACAAGGTTTACTTAGTGTGTTTGAATGGTTTCCAGGTCGCCCGTTTTCCATCGCCGTGTTTGAGGAGCTTGTGTGGTTCTCCGATTGGGCTACACCAGCAGTGATAAGAGTGAACAAGAGAACCGGCAAAGGCAGGGCCCGTCTCCAAGGCCATATGCTGAAACCCTCATCCCTGGTCGTGGTCCATCCATTGGCAAAACCAGGTAATCCTGCAAGTGTTCCAGTCTTTCTTTTGGCTGGGTAAGTGTAGTGATTGTTTGATGCTAGAACTGGAGGGAGAGTTAGACACTTTTGTTAACCCGAGGAGTTGATGAGATTTCTTAAAATTTGGACTTTATTTAAACTAAGACAATCTGGTAGAGATTATAAAATCTCATTTCTCATCTCTGTGCTATTGCCCAGATTGTATCTTTTCTTCACTGTAGTTCCTAAACAGTTTACGAGTACTTTCTGGTGTATCTTCAGGTACTCGGGGGTTAAAAGACACACAGGGGAAGACATTCGATGACTTCTCTGCACTGGACCTTTTCCCACCCATTGAACATGCCAATGAGTCAGCTAGGTGTAAACTAGAAATGGCCTCTTAGTCCTCTTGTTCTTCTGGCTGTAATGCCTTTGTGCATTTGACCAAGTGATGAGTCAGGGAATAGGAATCACATCTCTTAAAGAGCTTCTTGCACAGAAATGCTATACTCAATAAATGCTCATCACATAATAACTTTCTGAGCTTACTTAGAGATCAAAGTGTCCTTATAGAAGCTCTTCCGAAATCGCCCTCCCCAGGAGTAGTGTGACTGTGATTTGCATTTATGGTATCTGTTTCATCTCCAGACACATCTGCAAATTTGCTTTCATTTCCCCACCAGGGGCAGATCCCTGCTTACACCAAAACGGTGGCTGTGAACATTTCTGCCAAGAGAGGTATGGAATTGCTCATTGTTCGTGTCGTGAAGGTTTTAGGAAAGCCTCAGACGGGAAAAGGTGCCTGACCCTGAATGATCTTCCTTTATTAGCAGGTAGGATGACAAATTTACATGATGAGATGATCTTATCTTGGCTCAGAAATGTAGTAGCTTTTGCTGATGTTGATGTTTTATCTTATTTAAAGCTCCATTTTTAAGGATGCCAGATGCCCACTCCCCTCCCAGTCCCCCTTTCTGATATATGTTGGGTTCCTTGAAAATTTAAGGAGCTCTGGTGGTGTAGTGATTACTGATTGTGAAGTCAACAGTTTGAGATTCTGTGGGAGAAAGATAAGGTTTTCTACTCCTATAAAGAGTTTGAGACTGGGAAACTCACAGGGGCAGCACTATTCTGTCCTAAAGGGGTGCTAGGAGTCAACATCAACTAGATGGCAGTATTGGGTTGTTTTTTTTTTTAAGTTTGGTTGTAGATAAAAGTCATTTGGAAACCTCTAGTTCAGTGGTTCTCAATCTTCCTAATGCTGCGACATTTTAATATAGTTCCTCATGTTGTGTTGACCCCCCCAACCATAAAATTATTTTCATTGCTATTTCATAACTATAATGTTGCTACTATTATAAATTGAGGGACCCCGTGAAGGGATTGCCTGATCCCCAAAGGGGTCACAATCCACAGGTTGAGAACTGCTGCTCTAGTTGAATAGAACACTAGTTACTATTCAAAGTCTTAAACTGCAATCTGCCCTCCTTTAAATAAGAGTTGGAAACACAGGGAATCCAGGACAGATAAACCCCTCAGAACCAATAATGAGAGTAGCAATACCAGAAAGGTAAGTGTAAGGTAGGGTAGAAAAGGGGAACCGATCACAATGATCTACATATAACCTCCTCCCTGGGGGACGGACTACACAAAAGTGGGTGAAGGGAGACATCAGTCAATGTGTAAGGCATGAAAGAATAATTTATAAATTATCAAAATTCATTAGGGATGGATGGTAAGGAAGGGAGAGGAGAAATGAAGAGTTGATACCAAGGACTGAAGTAGAAAGAAAATGTTTTGAGAATGATGATGACAACAAATGTACAAATGTGTTCAGCATAATGGATGGATGGATGGATGGATGGATGGATGGATGGATGGATGGATGGATGGATTGTGGTAAGAGTTGTATGAGACCCCAATAAAATGATTTTTTTAAAAAAGTGGTTAAAAGTGGAGTGCTCCACACTTGGAAATAAAAGCCACCTCAGAAAAATATTTGGAGACAGTTCATCTCTTGGGTGACATGAAGAGTTGAGATTGTTAATAGAAAAGCTGGAGGTTGGCGTTCTCCTAGGGATCCTGGGGCAAAAAGGTCTGGTGACCAACTTCCTGAAATTCAGTCATTGAAAACTCATGGAGTTTTCAAAGCCCATTCTGAAATGACTCTCATGGCATAGCCTTTAGTTGGAATCAACTCAAGGGTACAGGCTTTGATTCCCACACACACCTTGGTCCCGCAGGATTCATCTTAATATTAAAAGCAAAACCCTTTTACAAAATGATTTTGGCATCTTAAACTAGTGTTGGTATGCAATCAGAGGAGGCTTTTGTTCGACATGTTGAGAAAGTGAGAAAGTGGATGTGGTTTTGAGAAATAGGAAGAGAGAACAAACTAAACACGATGTGTAACTGGGCAGTGTGAGAGTAATTTAAGGTTTTGTGGTTTTTCAGTACAATATTAAAAGAATGGTCCTAGAGGACATACGTAGGATAGGCTCTTCAATAATTCTCCTTCCAGCTGCATGTCTGTATGAGGTCAGATAACCACTTGTATGTGATAATTCTAGGAATTAGCCCTATTTGCATTCATAGCTAATGATTTTTATACCCAAAGCATGCAGAACAGAATTTTCATCCTTTCTTTTTTAAAAAATAAATTTATATTAATCTAGCAGGTGTGGTTAGTTGACATAATGCCACACATAGATAAACAGATCTATTCATAAACCAGACGTGAATGTATTAGATCCTCAAAATCACCTATTAATTATTCCCTTAAGGTAATAGTTCTCAAGCTTTTGGAACTCTGGACTCTTTTATATTCTTAAAAATGATTGAGACCCAAAAAAATGATTGAGACCTCTAAAGAAATTATGTTCACATGGGTCCTATCCACCAATATTTATGGTATAAGAAATTAAAACTGGGAGAAAAAACTAACTCTGTTTATTAAATGTATATTAAATAGCTTTGATAAAACTACAATTAATTGATGCATGTTTATGAAGACAGCAATTTTCCCTAAAATATGTAGTGAGGTGGCTTTGTTTGTGTCATATTTTAACGTCTAGATAGCTGCCGTTGTTAGGTGTCATTGTGTTGGCTCTGATTAAAATCGGTCATATTGAGTTGGTAATATAATGCCCCTCTGTACAGCAGAGCAAAACACTGCCCAATCCTGCACTATCCTCACAATTGTTATGATTGAGCCAATTGTTGCAGGCACTGTGTCAATACGTCTTGTTGAGGGGCTTCCTCTTTTTTGTTGCCTTTCCCAGGGGCTTGTCTCTCTTGATAACGTACCCAGAGTATTTAAGACAAACTCTGGCCATCCTTGCTTCTATACAGCATTCTGGCTGGACTTGTTCCGACTGATTTGTTTGTTCTTTCGGCAGTCACATTTCAGTAGTATTCAACAGCACCATCATTCAAATGTATCAGTTCTTATTCATTCTTTCTTATTCGCCATTCAACTTCCACATGAATTTGAGTCCATTGAACATGCCATGGCTTGGGGATGATTTACAACATTCCCAAACTATTATAATAGTGCCCCTAAAGTGGACCGGGGACATATAAAAGTGATAGCTATATGAATGGGTTTTGCGCTTGCACTTAATCATCACCCTCATCTCTGTGGTGTAGTGGTTGCATGTTGGGCTACCATCTGCATGGTCGACACTTCAAAACCAATAGCAGCTCTGAGGGAGAAAAAAATGGGCTTTCTACTCAGAAACGGTTAGTCTCAGAAACTCACAGGGCGGTTCCCATGAGACAGCACTAACTTGACGGCAGTGAGAAGAGCGATTCGTTCTTATGGCATGGCCCTACTTGACGCTTACCCTCATGGAGAGATCATCGAAGATACTAGATGTAATAGCAAAATGTGATGAAGAGATTAGCTGGCGCTGGGCTGTCAAAAAGAAGAGTACCGGCTGAGCCCTGGTGGCGTAGTGGTTGTGCGCGGGACTGCGGCTCATGGGGACGGAGGTTCAATTCCAGCAGTGAGGCTGGGCCTCCTACTCCCACCACCCGAGAGCAGTGATGCCCCCCCCCGCCCCCCAAAAAAGAGTACCTTGGATCATAAAGACTTACCTTAAAAGAGCAGACGCCAAAGTACAGTGCTAGTGAAGTCCACACAGAAGAAGTCGATCAGCCTGTGTAAACAAGGATTGTGGAAAATAAAATCCCAAATAGGAGGAGCGAATGGTATTAGCGTTTAAATTCTGAACCACCTGGTTTGCAGAAAGCAATAGACGCAATGAATGGCTAAAATCCATTTGCAAAGTCCCCACAAGGCTTAAGGCTCCATTGACTCCCCTCTGTCCATTGACCGGGAGTGTGACCAGCCTTGCTATCAGACATTGCAAAGTGGATTAATGCAGATGTACTTAGGTTAAAATTTAATACCTCATCATTTGTCTCCCTTTTGATCTATTTAAAAGTTCTAGGTTTTATTTTCTGTTGTATTGGGTTTTACCTCTGCTTTATTTTATTATTGTTTGGTTTTCAAAAATGTTTAGAGGTTTTTCTTTACATGAAATTCATGATAAGAAAATTTATATAGAAATTAACTGGTTTGATAGTTTCTTAGGGTTATGGCAGGAAATTTTAGGGAGAAGTGAGCTAATAATGATAAGTATAAGATTGAAGGCAATGCTATAAAGTTTTTTAGTGAAATTTATACTATGCATAGGATGAACACTTTCACAAATTTCTTTACCCAAATAGTACTTCTAACAATACTACGCAGTTCAACCAGCTTCACAAATAAGAATTAGTAAGTTATGAATTATAAAATATATTTTCATAACTTAATTATTATAGAATGGATTTCTATTGATGTATTTTTACTATCAATATGGTTGAATATTGTGCTATATACTTGTTTAACATTTGTATTTGTTAACATAGAGATAATAGAGTCTTAATTTTTAAAATGCATTTATCTTTCTTTGTATTCATTACACAGACTGTCATTGGCTCTCTCTGCCTTGATTTTTTTGTTGATTGTGTGATTTTTTTTGTTGTTATTGCTGTTGATTCCAGTAAATTGTGACATATGTGTTCTACATAACTTAGCTATTAGATATAATCATTTTTTTGTTTTATTTATTTAAATGAATTATTTTATTGGGGACTCTTACAAATATTACAAATATAAATACATCCATTATATCATGTGGACATGTACATGTAAATATCCTAAATATGATCTTCCTACTTGAGCCCTTTGATACCAACTTCTCTTTTTCCCCCATCCCTCTGCCACCCTGTGGCCCCCACGGACCCTTAATATGCTAGGTATTGTTATTGTTATTTATGCATTTCTTACATCGTCCATTCTAGCCCTTCCCCTACTGTCCTGGTATTCGTCCCCCCCTTGACTGGGTTTGTTAATCATTGCTATCCAATTTTCTTTTCTCCCCTTTCACTTCCCTTGCCCTCCTGGAATCATTATTTTCATTACTGATCTAAATGGGGGTTGTTGTTCCTGAATTCCATATATTGAAAACTCTTGTCTGTGTCACAGTATGTACATTGGTCTAGAGGGATTTTCAAGGTAGGACTGAGACCATAAAAGTGAGGAAGGAAAGGACTAGAGAATCAGAGGAGTGTTGTGTGTTTCATCAGCACTAAACTGCCCTGGATGCATTTTCTCCACCAATCAGCCCTTCTGTGCAGGAACATCCAATCACCCCTCTCAATCAATACCTGTTTCCATTGACATCTTATGATCAAACAGGCTGGTGTGCTCCTTCCATGTTTGTCAATGGTCTTTACATGTGATCCAAATTTTCAAAAAATCATTTTATTGAAAGGTTTTACACTTGAAAGATTTTAACGCTGTCATTCAATTATGTCAAGAATAATTGTACAATTGCTGCATCATCATTTTCAAAACAATCTCCGTCTTTTTGAAGTCTTCGATATCAGTTCCCCTTTATCTCTTCTCTTTCCCACCCAACCTCCCAGAAAGTCCTATTATTATATATTATTGTTATTATTTTGCTGTATCTTACACCATCCAAAGTATCCATTCACCTTCAATTCTGTTGTTCATTCCCTTCAAGTGGGGTTATACACGCATCATTACTATTAATACTTCCCCACCCTCCTAATTTTCAAGTACCCCCAGGGATTCATTGCTCCCACTACTGTATTTGAAGGGTTTATGTATCTTGCATTTCATGCAATCTTAATTATAAAAATGAACATACACAGGTCTCACAAGACTAATGAGGTAAAACTAAGACCATAATAGTAGGGGGGAGAAAATATGCATCATGGTGTGTGGCCTGGCTCTTGCGAGTATATGGTCCTCAGCCTGGGAATTGTGCAAGATGAATATTTCCCCTGTGCCCATTCTGTTGTCTGAACTTACCTCAGTGAACCCATACACTTGTCCTTTTGTGCTTGACTAACATCACTGCATGATATCCTCCAACTCTGTCCACGAAGTGAGGTGCTTCATTGTTTTATTGCTATCTTAGGGATGTGTAGTACTCAATTGTGTGTATATACCAGGGTTTTTTTTGGGGGGGGGGAGGGCATCACTGCCCTCTGGTGGTCGTGGGAGCTACCCAGCCTTGCTCCTGGAGAGCTGCTGTTGGATTTGAACCACCAAGCCCGTGGGCCGCAGTCCTGCACTCAATCACTATGCCACTGGGGCTCAGCCCCTATACCAGGGTTTTTTAACCCATTCATCTACTGATGGAAATTTAGGCTGTTTCCAATTCTTGCCATTGTGAACTGCACTCCAATGAACATTGGAGCACAGCTGTCTGGTTGTGGCCCAATTCTTGTGTCTTCTGGATTCTTTTCCTTTTTCTTCTCAATATGGTGGATAATGTTGATGGATATTTGAGTAGTGAACCATCCCTGCATTCCTGGTATGAATCTCATTTGGTCGTGATGAATTATTCTTTTATATACTTTTGTATTCTATTAGCCAAGATTTTGTTAAAGATTTTTGCACCTATGTCCATTAGAGATATTGGCCTATATTTCTTTATTCTTGTTGGATTCTTCCCTGGATTTGGTATCAGTGTTATTACTATAATGTGTTAGGGAGTTTACTGACCTTACCTGTATTCTGAAAGAACTTGTATAGAAGTGACGTCAGCTTTCACTGAATGCTTTGTAGAATTCTCATGTGAAGCCATTTGGGTCTGTTTTTTTTAGATGGTAGTTCCTTGATAACCTTATCTATTTTTCTTTTGCTATGGTTCTGTTCAGTTTCTTGGCCTCTATATGAGACGATCTGGGGAGGATTTGATTTTCCTGGTACTTGTCCATATCTTCTAAATTGTTGGATTCCTTAAAGTACAGTTCTTTGTGACACTGTGCAGACTTTTAATTTCATCAGGGCTCCATTGTGATATCCTGTTTCATCTCTCAACCTGGATATTGACATCTGCTCCTTCCTGTCTTTTTTTTTTTATGGGGGCATCACTGCTCTCTGGTGGTGGGAGTAGGAGGCCCAGCCTCACTGCTGGAATTGAACCTCTATCCCAGTGGGCCGCAGTCCCGCGCACAACCACTACGCCACCGGGGTTCAGCCCTCCTTCCTGTCTTTTGTTAGGTTTGCCAACAGTATGTCAGTTCTGTTAATCCTTTCAAAGGATTGTGTGTGTGTGGGGGGGGGCATCACTGCCTCTGGTGGTCGTGGGCGCTACCCAGCTGCCACTGGATTTGAACCACCAAGCCAGTGGGCTGCAGTTCCACACTCAACCACTTACGCCACTGGGACTCAGCCCCAAGAATCAACTTTTTACTGAGTTAATTTTCTCCTTAGCTTGTTTTCCCACTCATTATCTCTGTATTGATTTTGATAATTTATTTTTTCATTCTTTTTTAATTAATAAAAGATCATTTTATTGGGGACTCATACAACTCCTATAATAATTTATACATCAGTTGTATCAATATTTGTACATACATTGTCATCATTCTTTTCTAAACATTTTTTTCTATTGAGCCTTGTTTTCATGTCTTACACCAACCACTGTCTCCCTTCCCCCATGGTTTTTGTTGTTCATTTCCTTGCAGGGGTTAGTGTGGTTATGTGTTGATCATTGCAATGGGTTCCCCCTTCCTCCCCTCCCCCCTCACCTTCCTCTTACCCTTCTAGAACTGCTATTCCCATTTCTGCTTTTGGATTCTATGTATACTGAGATCTTATCTCTTATCTATGCCTGTGTACCTGCCTTAGTCTAGTCCAAAGTGAGAGATAGCACTGGGGTCATAATGAGGGTGAAGAACCCTCAAGGAACCAGAGGCATATTGTGTGCTTCATTGGTGCTTTACTCGACCCTAGTCGACTCATCACTTCCCTGTGACCCCTCTGTTGGAGATGTTTCATTATCTATAGATGGACTTTTAGTCTATGTTCTGAGTCCTCTAATTCTCAACATGGTTTTGTGGTTGTTGTTGTTGTTGTTGTTTTCTTGTTTGTTTGTTATGGGTCTTCTGATGCCTGTTACTCTGTCCTGATGGCACTTCATGATTGCACTGGCTGGTATGCTTCTTCCAAATGGGCTTGTTGCTTCTCTGATACATGGCCACGTGTTTAACTTCAATCCTTTAAGACCCCAGACACTATATCTTTTAATAACCTGGCACCATCAGCATTCTTCACATTTGCTTATGCACCCATTTTGTCTTCAGTGATTGTGTTGAGAAGATGAGCATCACAGAATGCCAGTTTTTTTTTTTGAGAACAAAGTGTTCTTGTATTGAAGGAAGGTATGAATAAAGGCCCAAAGTCAGTCCATTACCTCTGTATTGCCATATAAATATATGTGCATAAGCCAATACCTCTATCCATAGCTTTGCTTCCTAGATCTTTCCTCTGTTTCATTTTACCTTCCTTCTGCCCCACCATCACCCTCACCTTACTTCCATCTCTTGGTTCTTCCTCTCAACTAGATTGCTGTTGTTTCAACACCTACAAGATCTCTATGTCCTCCTTGTTGTTTATTTTAATTCCCTAGTTGTTCCCCTGTCTATGGCATTATGTGTCACCCCTCCTTTCCCCTGCATCCTTCTTCCCCCAAGTCCTTCCAGGAGTATTGCTCACATTGCTTTCTCCCCAAGCTTGCTTCCCATGCCTATCTTATATGAGTAGGCAAACCAACAATAATATAGACCATACCAAAAAAAAAAAAAAAGAGAGAGAGAGAAAAGATTGAAAAAAGAAAAGAAAAAGAGAAAACGCATGCATAATTTCAAGTCTGTCCACTATCCTTTATGACTATCTCCCCACTGGTCTTTGGGGGATTCCAGAAACTGCCCCTCCTAGCTTAAGTCTATTTGGGGGCCTCTTTCAGGGCTTTGTGGCTTTGCTTTTCTCTCATTGCTGATCTGTTATGTTCCCATCTTGGTTTGCCCTGCTGTGAGAGGGTCAGACCGGACTAACTGCCCACCATATGTCACAATTATTGTCCTCTGTTTCATTAAGCTCTAATGTGGGTGTGGTATGCCTGGCCCTCTCCCTAATCTTTAGGTTTAGTGGTCCTTTTTTTTTTTTTTTGCCACACATACTTCTACAAGGGATTCAGCTTGGTTCAGATTGAGACCAGCCCTGTAGTCCAATCTTTTCAGGCATTTCTCCATGTGGTTCCGTTGTCCTTGTGGTTTGGTGCACAATGGTAGGGTCTGTATGCACATTTCCAATTCTGTAGAGACATACCAATATTCTCCTCCTGGGTTAGTGGGTTAGTGCCCTGCACCCCACCATGCCTTCATCTCTCCCATTCCCCACCTTATCTCCTTCCCTTTTCCCCCTTTCTCCCTCTTGGTGTTGGATTAGCATGTACTTCCTTGGGTTTGGTCTGGCCTCATCCCAACTGCTTGTACCTCAACCTCTATATTGTAAGGTAAGTGGCTTTTCTTCCATACCTACTGTGTGTATTATACTTACCTCAGGGGACTCATATTGTACTTGTTCTTTTGTGATTGGCTGATGTTGCTTAGCATAATTTCCTCCAACTCTTCCCATGAAACAATGTGTTTCATGTGATCACCAGTGCTTTTTTGTGATATGTAGTACTCCATTGTGTATATGTGCCAGAGTTTACTAATCCACTTGTCTAACAATGGAAACTTAGGCTGTTTCCAATTCTTTGCAATTGCGAATTGCGCCACAGTAAATGGTGGAGCACAAATGGCTTGTTGTGGTTTACTTCTTAGCTCTTCTGGGTAGACCAGTTTCCATTTGCTTTAAATATCACTAGATTGCTTTCCACAGAGGCTGTATGTATCTAGACAACCACCAGCAATGGAGGAGAGTTCCTGTATCACCATTTGTGGATCTCTGATTTTCTGATCTGGGCTAACCTCAAGGTTGTTCAATGGTATCTTATGGCTGTTTTCATTTGCTTGTCTCTGAAGGAAAATGTCCAAGAGCGTTCTCAGGTTTATTGTCCATTTGGGCATCTTTCCTGGTGAGACTACTTTTCAGCTCTTTTGCCTACTTCCTCAGGAGGTTAACAGTTTCCCTCTACAAAATACTAGAAGGGCGGGCTAAGCCCTGGTGGCGTAGTGGTTGTGCGCGGGACTGCGGCCCATGGGGACGGAGGTTCAATTTCAGCAGTGGGGCTGGGCCTCCTACTCCCACCACCGGAGAGCAGTGATGCGCCCCCCCCAAAAAAAAATACTAGAAGGGTATTGTAGATATTAGTAATAAGTCCTTGTCTGTTATGTCCCTGCTAAAAATTCCCTCCCAGTCTGTGGATTCTGTTGTTATCCTCTTGGTGAAGTCTTTGGAAGCACACAGGGGTTTTACCCTTGATAAATCCCACTTGTCAATTTTAGGTTCACCTGGATGTGTCCCCTTCCCTATTGCAGTTAGCCTATGTATTCCCTGAACCGAGCTTCTTGGGTTTGTCCCAATTCCTTTGTTGATGGTCCTGATAGATTGGGGTTTTATGTCTAAGTCTGTGATCTACCTTGAGTTTGTTCTTGTACTTGGGGTGAGGTAACCATCTTGTTTCTTTCTTTCTTTCTTTCTTTTTTTTTTTTTTTGCTGGTGGATATTCATTGTTTCCGGCACCACTTGTTGAAGAGGGCATTCACCTCCACTTGATGCTTTTTGGGCCCTTGTCAAAGATATTTCTGGGTTTTCTGGTTTTTTTTCCATTGGTCCAAGTATCTGTCATTATTCTAGTATCAAGCTCTTTTGATCACTGTGGCTGTATAATAGGTCAAGCAAGCCCTCCGACTTTGTCCATCTTCTTGAGGAGTTCTCTGCTAATTGTGGACTTCTTACCTCTCTATATAAAATTAGTGGTCAGTTTTTCCAATTCTTTTTAAAAAAATATATTGGGGGCTCTTATACCTCTTATCACAATCCATATATCCATCCATTGTGTCAAGTACACATACATATTTTTGCAAGTTTTTCCATTTATTTGAAGAAGGTTGTTGATATTTGAATCAGGATAGCATTAAACTTATGTAGTGCCTTGGATAAGATTGACATCTTCATTATATTGGGTCTTCCAATCCACAAGCATGGGATATTCTTCCATTTGTGGAGGCTGCTTTTGGTTTCCTGTAGTAGGATTCTGTAGTTTTCCTCATAGGTCTTTTTTCTGTTGGTTAAATATATACCCAGATATTTTAATTTGTTTTTAGCTATTGTGAGGGGTACTGCCTTCTTGATATCCTCTTCCATGGTCTTTTCCAATGTATATAGCAAACTAATAGACTTCTGTTTGTTGATCATGTATCCAGCCACTCTTCCACATTGCTCTATTACTATCAGTACTATTGTGGAGCAGGTGGGATTTTCAATATATAGAATCATATTGAAAATATATGGTTACTAATGAAAACAGTGATAGTTTCACCTCCTTCCCTCCTAGTCGGGTAGAAAATATATGCAAATAGTGATAGTTTCACCTCCTTCTCTTCCAGTTGGATACCTTTAATGTCTTTCCATTGTCTTACGTTGTTAGTTAGGACCTCCAGTATGATGTTGAATAGGAGTGAGGGTAACAGGCATCCTTGTCTGGTCCCCATTTTCAGTGGGATTGTTTTCATCTTTGCTCCATTGACTATGATGTTGGCTGTTGACTTTTCATAAATAGCTTATGTTAGCTTGAGGAATTTCCCTTCCATTCCTATCTTCTTGAGTGTCTTAATTAGAAATGGGAGTTGGTTGTTGTCAATTGCTTTTTCCGTATCTATCAGTATTAGCATGTGTGTCTTCCCTTTTTCTTATCAATGTGGCATATACTATTGATGGATTTTTGGAGCTTTAACCATTCATGCATCTCTGGGATGAATCTCATCTGATCATGATGGATGGATATGTTTTAAATGCTTTTGTATTATATTGGCCAATATTTTGTTAAGGATTTTTGCATCTATGTCCATTAGAGATATCTGTCTGTAGTTCTCTATTCCTGTGAGATCCTTGCCCTGTAAAAATTAGTTTAGGAATTTGTCATCCGTTTCTTTGCTCTGGAACAAGTTGTGGAGGATTGTTGTCACATTATCCCGGGGTGCTTGCTAAACTTCTTCTGTGTTGCCATCTGGTCTGGGAGCTTTTGTTGTGAGTAGTTTCTCGATAGCCAAATCTATTTCTCCCTTAGCTATGGATCTGTTGAGGTTATTAACCTCTATCTGGGATCATCTAGGGGAAATTGTTTTTCTAAGTATTTATCCATGTCTTCCACATTGTTGAATTCATTAGAATACAGACTTTCATGGTACTTTGTGATTATCCATTTAATCTAATTGGGGCCTCATGTGATTTCTCCTGTTCCATCGCTCATCCTGACTCTTGCTGTCTGCTCCTTCCTTTCCTTGGTTAGGATTGCCAGTGGTCTCTCCATTCAGTTGATTTTTTCAAAGAGTCAGCTATTTGCAGGATAGACTTGGCCTTGTTCTCTTGTCTTACCACAGGTTTAACTCTGCCCTAATTTTTGTTCTTTTCGTTTGCTAATTGGAGGAGTTGTTCTTTTGACTCTGTTCTAGATACTGGATATTTTGTGGTCACATATCAATCATAACTGTCTTTTTCTTTTTTATATAGGTACTTATCCCGATAAGCTACCTCTGATAATTGCTTTTGCAGTATTCTGTAGGTTTTGATATTCTCAGTTTCTAGAAACTTCCAAAACCCCTCTCTAATCTGGGTCAGAACCCATTCATCTTGCAGAAGATCATTATTCATCTTCCAATTGTTTGCCCTTGTTTATTTATTTTTACTTTATGGTGTGGTGATCCAAGAAGTAATCTTGATGTATTTGAATTTACTCAGATTCAACTTGTGCTTGTGCACATGTCTATTTTCAAAATGAGCCATAAAAACTTGAAAAAAATGGGATATTTTTTTGCATTGGATGGAAAATTCTATATATGTTATCAGGTCCAGTTGCCTAATTTTAGTCTGTAGCTCTGCACCCTCCTTGCTGAACTTCTTTCTTAATGATCTGTCTTTTTCTGAGAGTGGTGTATTAAAGTTATTTACTATGATTGTTGAATCTGTGGTTTATTTTTTCATCTTTTGCATATTTTGATGAATTTTGCAGTCCTTTATTAAGTGTGTATATATTTATTATGCTCACTGATTCCAGATTTACTTATACTTTGAGCATCATATAATGCCTCACCTTGTCTCTTGTTAGGGTTTGCACATTGAGGTCAATTTTGTCAAAGATTAGGATTGCAGCTCCTGCTTTTATAAGTGGCAATTTACTTGGTATATTTTTGTCTGCAAGATTAAGATATGTCCTTTGCAGGCTACAGATTGATGGGTTATGTTTTCTGAGCCAGTCTCCTAGCCTTTTTCTTTTAACGTATGAATTGAGACCATTGACATTTAGAGTTATTTTCATGTTCTGTGGATTCATTGTTGTCATCTTGTGCTTTGGAGGGGGGCACCACTGACCTCTACTGGGAGTAGGAGGCCCAGCCTTGCACCTGGAGAGCTGCTGCTGGATTTGAACTGCCAACCCAGTGGGCTACAGTTCTACACACAACCACTATGCCACCAGGGCTTAGTCCAATCTTGTGCTTTTTGTGTTGTGTGTTTTCTATCTCCCTTTGTATCAGTGTACTATGTTTTTTTTTGGGGTAGGTGAGATGCTTCCTTCTTCCCTTCTTTTCCCTCTGAGACCAGGTTATCCAGGTAATTGTTATTGGCACATTGATTTCTGGAAGGAGCTGGCTTATATAGAAGTCTGCTGGTGCTTGGTGGATGTTGGTCCGCTGACCATAGTTAGTTAGCAAGGATTTTCTGCAGGGTTGGATGCCTTACTGTGTATTCTTTGGGTTTTTTTCTTGTCCTGAAGACTCTTACCTCATCTTCTATCCTTATAGATAATTTGATAAGGTAGAGGATTCTTGAGCAGACATTTTTTCTTTCAGCTTCCAGAAGATATTCCTCCACTCTCCTCTTCCTCTTCATGGTTTCTACTGATAGACCTGAGCATATATTCTTACTGGGGTATCATTTTATGTGACCCTGTTTTTATCTCTTACTGCCCTTAGATTTTTCTCTTTTTCCTTGAAGTTGGATAATTTAACTCTTATATGTCTTGGTGAGTTCTTCCTGGGGCTTAGTCAAATTGATGTCCTCTCTGCTTCCTATATGAGTGCCTGATACTCATACAATAAGGTGGGGGAATTTGCTTCCAGAAATCCCCTTACTAATTTAGTTGTTGGCTTCTTCACTGTGTTTTATTCTGATAAACCAAATATTTGAATATTGTTCCTCTTCTTATCATCTGTTATTGATCTCAAGTTTACTCCTGCCCCTTTGGTTATATTGTTTGACTGTCTTTCCCATTTGTTGAAGTCCGCCTGATAGTCTTTGAGATGACTGGTACGATTCTCTGCCTCCTCTCGCCTGTTCATGAGCTCTGTCACACTGTGGTTAGCTTCTGTTACCGTATCTATTAACTCCTGTTTTCCTTTTAATGTGTGGACTTTATCCCCTCTCTCATGGGCTTCATATCCTCTATCATTGCATCTTATTCTGGGTGGCTTCCCTCATCTCCTGTATTATTTCAAGCAGCCTTCTGAAGATTTATCTTGTGGCAGATCCACGTCTGATTCTTCTTGGAGTATCATTAGCTCCACGGTTGTGTTTTGTCTTTCCTGTTTTCTTGTTGGGGTGTTGTAGTATGTTGCTGTTTGCATGTCATTTTGGAAGACCCGAGCACCATGTTTCTGGGAGAACAAGGGGCCCTGAGCTCTTCCTTTATGTGACCGGTTAGCATGTTTTCGAGTACTGCCTGTGACCTATGGTGGTAGAGAGTCAGACTGCTATGTAGGCAAGATAACGCAGCAATTCAGTGACCATCAGCAGTTGGGTGCCTCATTGACTGGTGTGAGGCTTGTGACTGTATGTCCCTGGGTCAAGTTGGCACAAGTCTGTAGTTTGGGTGCAGGTCTGGTGTCAGGCCTCCATTTTAAGCCTTGTTTTATGGCACCAAATAGAAGACAATGGTAGGGGAGGACTTGCTGTCACAAGAGAGGGTGCTGAGTGCAGGTGGAGACTGACTCATTGTCACTTTTGCCGGTGCCAGGAGAAATCCTCCACAGGTTGGGAGAGTTAGTCATCAGTAGGGCTAGCTTCCATGGGTGGGACATGCACCACAGGCATGGGATGGGTTGCTGCTGCCAAAGGTGGTGGGAGGAGAGGGGCTGCAGATGCTGAAGTGGGGGTGGTGTCAGGCAATGGAGGTGAGAGCTGCCGTACCACAGTTGATCAGCTTACTATTGGTGGACTGCACACAGGATTTAGCCACATCTGCTGGGGTCATGGTGAGTGGTGGGAGGAACCTGAGCTTGGTAGGAAGAAGGAAGTCTGGAGATGATGGATCAGCTCATGATGGACAGTGTTGTAGGTGGGCTGTCATCACGTGGGGATCCAGTTGTGGTTGTGGGGGACTCAATATGACGGTCAACTAACTCCTGATGTGCAGATAAGGTTGAGGAGAGCCATCAGTAGGTGGTGTTTGCAGTGAGGCCCAAAATTAGTGTGGTTGGCATGAGACAGAAAATTCCAGAAACCAGGTCACTGATCTCCAGTGTTCTGGAGTGAGACTAGATTTGGAGAACAGTTCCCCTTCCGACTAAGGATTTACTCTGGAGTGTTGCAGGAGTCTTTTGCACTTAGCTAAATCCCCACACTCATCCTCCTTGACATGGGGTACACTGATCACCACAGAGCAACCTATGTGGAATAATTTCCTGGGTACCATCTTGCTGGAGCCTCTGATAATTTCTTTTGATATTAGAAAAATATTCTGTTGAGTCTGTTCTAACTGCTGAAGGTTTTGTGAGAGCATATCTACCATAGGGCTCTCTTCCTTCTTCAAATGCTCATTCATCACTATCAAGCATCCTCTGATAACTGTCTTTGCTCTATTCCATAGATGTTTGTATGTTGTATTCTTATTCATTTCTAGAAGCTTCCTAATTTTGTATCTAATTTGGGCCAATACACACACCTTTTGAAGAGCTAGGTTATTCATCCTTCAGGTATTTGCCTTTATTTTTTTTTATTTTTTTGGATTTCCAGCATTATGGAATAGTGGTCAGAGAAGGAAATCTGAATGAACTCTATATGTTTGAATTTGTTCAAACTTATACCTCCTCATATGGTCTGTTTTTGAATATGTGCCATGTGAAATTAGAAACAATGCGATTTTTTTTTGCACTTGGATGGGGAGCTCTAAATATATCTATCGGGTTGAGCTGTCTTCCTGTAGATTTTCATTCTGTAACTTTCTTGTTGAGGTTCTTTCCTGCTGATCTGTCCTTCTTGGAGAGTGGTATAGTGAAGTCTCCAATTGATTGTCAATCTCATGATTTCTTTTTGCACCTTTTGAAGGATTTGATGGATGTATTTTGTGAGTCTCTCATTGGGTGCATGTTTACTATGCTTGGTGACTTTTGGTCTACTGATCCCCTACGCATTATATAATGCCCATACCTAATTCTTGTTATGTCTTGCACCTTGAAATCAATCTTGTCAGAGACTAGAATTGAGACTCCTGCTTTAAATTTTTTTTGTTTTGTATTTGTTTTTGTTTTATCTACATATATAAAATAGGCATGAGAAGCAAGACCTGTTTTATTTAGATTAACATTAGGTTGATATACCTTTGATCCTCAATCTGTTTGTGTCTGTGAGCTTGAGAGGTGTCTTGCAGACAACAGATTACTGGGTTTGGTGTCCTAATCCAGTTTGTTATCCTTTGACTTTTGGTGGATGAATTTAGACCATTGAATTCAGTTATTACATCCATCTCTGAATTCTTTGCTGTCATCTTGTACCTTTCATGATAGATATTTTCCTCTCTTCCTAGAAGTGTATTATGTATGCTTGGGGGAATTCATTCTTGTCTCTTTTTTTTTGCATCAGTGGGCCAAAAACATTTAGTGCTACACTGTGTGGTGTTCTCCTGTTTGTGCTTTGTGGATATTGCTCTTCTGACCAAAGTGAGTTGAAAAGTATAACATATATTCATGTTTAAGCCAGGGTTCAGTACATTTTTAATGCAGTTTTCATGGTAAAATTAGGTACCTTGGCTAATATTTGGGCTAGCTGATACTCCCATGTATAAAGTGTTTTGTTGTTGTGCTATGTTTTTTTGTGGCTATTGTTATTTTGATGTATTTTCTAATATTTTTCTGATGTGGAAGACCATTACCTCTCTGTCTATTTTGATGGATAGCTTAACACGATAGAGGATTCTTAGGTTACCATTATTCTCCTTCAATTTATGGAAGATGCTATTCTTTTCTCTTCTCTTCTTCATGATTTCTGCTGATAACTCTGAGCATATTCTTATCTGATTACATTTATAGGTCACAGCTTTTTGTTTCTTTAATTGCTCTTATGATTTTCTCCTTTTCCTCAACATTGGGTAATTTAACTACTCTCTGCCTTGGTATGTTATTTTTGAGTCAGTCTAATTGGTGTCCTCTCCTTCCTGGATGATTGTCTGAGTTTCCTTCATTAAATTAGGGATGCTTTCTTCCAGGAATTTCCTTGTTCTCCTGACTGTTGAATTTTGCATTATGTTTTTCTCTGGTAGTTCAATTATTTGTATATTGTGTCCCTTTGTAGCATTGCTCATTGTCCTCAGGTTTTCATCAGCTTCTTTGATCTCTTGTTTGATTGTTTTACATGATTTTTGCATTCCACTTGGCTATCTTAGAGATCACTGATATGATTCAAAGCCTCTGTCAGTCTGGTGGTAAGGTCTTTTACCATTTGCTTTGCTTCTGCTGAATTTTTCCTTATTTCTTATATTTCTCTTTGGTATACAGACTCTCTCTTCTCTATTTTTCATCCTTTTCCTCTATTAATTCCCTCATATCCTGTATGACTCTCAACACATATTGAAGATCTATTTCTATGGCAGTTCAGGTCCTTCTCAGATATTGCATTTTATTTCTCTTGTTTTGTTTTCTTTTTTTTTGCTCTTGTTTTCTTATACTGGCTGTTGTTGTCTGCTTGGCACTTTGGTGGAGCTTGGTACCATTTTCCTGGGAGTTCAGGAGCCCTGTGACTTCTGTCTTAATGTTTTTTTTAACATTTTAAGGAGGAGTTGGGTAGCCAACCTACCCAGTACAATGCATCATGGAAACAACTGCCTCTACCAAGCATAGATTGTGGATCCAAGCAAGATGAAATCCTTGACAGCATCAATCTTTTCACTGTTTATCATAATGTTGCCTTTTGGCCCATGTATTAGACTGGGTTGTCTGGAGAAACAAATTTGGTGGCATTGACACATGTATAAGAAAGAATTCTATATCTACAAGTAAATGCATATCAAGCCCAGTCCAACTCAAGTTCACAAGTCCAATGAAAGTCAGGTGCTTTCTTCAGGCTCATGTAGCTGCGGGCAGAAAAAAGCAGAACGATCAAGCAGGACACAGGAAAATCAGAGGTTGGTGGGTGAAGACTCGCTTGGATCCAAAGTCAGTGGAAACTTGGCAAGTTGCCCACAGTTTTCAGGGTTATGCAACTGCATGGGGCCACCTCTAGAGTTTGCAGAGTCTCAGCAAGCAGGGAAATGGAGGGACTGAGAGGTCCCAGTGTTTTTCTCTTAGGCAAAAAAGACATAAAATCAAGGATGTGTCATCTGAATGTGACCAAAATTGATAGGTTAGACCTTGTCCCTACCCTTACCCAAGAGTATCTAGTTGCCATAACTGTGTTAGTCCAGGTAGACTTGAGAAAAAATATTCATAGACACACATATAGGTATAAGGGTATGATTCATACATATATATAAGAGGAATAGGACATTAAGAAAGCATCCCAATCTAGTCCAGTACAAAGTCATAACTCCGATATTAGCCCATATACTCAATATCAGTCTATAAAGTCTTCTTCCGACTCACGAAGTCACAGGTCAGTGGGTGCAGAGTCCCATCGCTGGCAGGGGTCACCACGTGGCTCCTCACTTCCAGGACTCAAGGTCCATCAACAGTATCCAGTGTTGGTACAAGCAACTCAGTGCTGGCAAGGATCTCCACATGGCTTCTCCAGCTTTAGAGTAAAGCCATGTGGCTTCTCCTCCAGCTCCTGCAGATCCTCCGATGCTGCTGTCTTGTCTTGTCTATAATTCGTTGTCTCTGAGACTAACTTCCAACAAATGGGGAGATAGCTTCTCATATCCATGAGGGAAATATCTCAAGATTTCCCAGAAGTCTCAGGAGAAAGCCATGCCCACAAGGAGGTCTCATTGGCTACTCAATGGCTATCTCCAGATTAACAGACTAGACTCCACCCCTACATTTCAATCATGAAATTAACATA
>PVJH01013853.1:0-58897 GCA_004026705.1 Nesogale talazaci
ATAGATTGTTAAGTTCCTAAGTTTTCCTTATTTATGTTATCATATATTTTGGTGTAATTTCCTTAAGACTATTACTTTAGTAATATATATATATATATATATTTTAGATTTCTATTGATGTTTTTGGTAGGCTAAGCTGACTACAGCAGCAAATCCAGTGATGGCCATATATGTTAAAAATAGCTTTATATCAAAGAGTGATTATTTATCGAGGAAACATATCAGCCCAATCAAACTCAGGTCCATAAGTCCATTAATGGTCCATAGTCTATAAATCCCTCTTCATACTCACAATGTCATGTCCGTAATGCAGAAATATCTCAGACTGGTGGGTAGAAAATGCTGTGGATTCCATGGTGGTGGACACATCTCCAGGGCTCTCAGCAGATCTCAGGCATGACTTGTCAATGGGAAGGTGAGGGCAGAGATTGGTGGGGGCACTCCCAGGGCACTCCTTACAAGAAGATAAAGGTCACAAGGAATCAGCATCAGGCCACCGTCTGAGTGATAGGCAAGACTCTGCTCCTACACCTTTAAATATCAAGTTGGAATGAAACTATGTAACTACCACAATGTTGCTGTTAGACATTAAGTTAATTCTGAGAGAATGACCCTGTATAGAAGAGATTAACAGAATTCTAACCAATGCTGTACCACTCTCATCAATGTTGTTTGAGCTCGTTTTTTTTGCAGCCACTGTATCAATCCATCTCACTGAGATTCTTCCATTTTATGCTGGTTTTCTGCTTTACTAAATATAATTTCCCTTTTCTTTGTCTTATCTCTCCACATAAATGTCTGAATACAAGACATGAAGCTGTAGCATTATATCTTTCTCAGAGTATTTTGGTAATAATCTACCTTACGCAATTAGGTACCTTTTTTCTGGTAATCCATGTGTATGATTATTTACATTTCATCAAAAGTTCCGTAATTAAAATGCATCATTTCTTCGGTGTCCTTTATATCATGTCCAGAATTTGCGTGCATTTTAGGTTGATTGAATATAATAAAGCTTGGGAGCGGCTTGCTTAGGTCCTTAAAGTGACACCTTTACTTATTACCACTCTAGTGTTAGATCTGCTAAAGACAACATATCATTTGATTTCCTGTCTGCTACTTCCACATGTGTTTATTGTGGATCCAAGTAAATTGAACTGCTTGATAATATCACATTATTTTGCTTACTGCCCTACTTTTGAGGATTGCTGTTTTCTTTATGTTGAGTTGTATTCCATGATGAAGTGTATAGGTTTTTATCTTCATTTATTGAGTGCTAAATGTCTTCTTAACTCTCATCACTCAAGTGTACAATACATGCATAAGCTAGGCTCTCATTTGGTTCTTCAAACTGCATGGCAAATTCTTATTTGTGAAAATGAGCAGGAAGCAGTCTCTAACCTCACTTGGGGGAAAGAAGAGAAGCACCAGAAACTTTATTCCTAGTCAATATCTATGAAGTGCAAGTTCTTTCCCAGGTTTGATAATTCATTTAAGTTACCACATATATCTCATAGATAATATTCATGATTATGAGGATTTCCATTCAATACCACTATGATTAAAATATCTGCACCAACAACTAAAGCTAATGATGCAGAAATTGAATAATTTTACAGTTTTCAATGTGAAATTAATCAAACATGTGATCAAGATGAACTTACCAATAAAGCCCTTGTTGTTGGTAGATGTTATTGAATGGGTCAATTAAATTTAGTGAAGCTGAAATTGAAAAAGATTTCCATTTCAGTATGAAGCTGATTAAACATGCAATCAAGAGATGTTTATTGTTAACTACTGGAATGTTAACATTGAATAAAAAAGGCAAGGAACAGTATCTGGAAAAATAGGACCTTGGTATAGAAACAAAGCTAAAGATCTCAGAATACTTCAGGACTAGTATTTCTTCATATCAAATATATTTTTCAACAACACAAAAGAAAACTGTACGCATGGAATTATCCAAATAGAATACACAGAAATATACTTGACTATATCTGTGGTAAGAGATGATGACAGAGAAGGACAATATCAGAGGCTAAAATGAGACCAAGGGCTGAATGTGGAATCAACCATCAATTAAATTCAGCTTACCATCAGACTTGGAGGAAGGTTTATGAGCCATCTTCAATATGGAGATGGCACACCATGCTTGCTGAAAATGAAGAGAACTTGAAGCAATTGCTAATGAAGCTCAAGGATTGCAGCCTTTCATATGGATTACAACTCAGTTTAACGAAGAACAAAATCCTCACAACTGGACCAGTAGGCAACATCATGACAAATAGAGAAAAGAATGAAGTAGTCAAGAATTCCTTATTGCTTAGATCCATAATCAGTTCTCACAGAGGTAGAATTTAAGAGGTCTAACTTTGCATTTTTGTTTAGTAAATATAATGCAAGAGACTTATTTAGAGTGCTGAAGAACAAAGTTTTTATGTAAGGACTAAGGTGACCCTGACTCATGCCATGGTAAACTGAAAGAACTCAAGATAAATAGCAGACCTTGAGTTGTACAACTGAAAGATTCCAGGGGTAAAATCTTGAATAATGTCAGTGAACCCAAAAGAATGATTAACCATTTTGAAAACTAGTATATGATTAAGAATCAATCACACTAATTGAAGAAGTGCAAATTGCACTGAAAGTATTGGTCAATAACATGGGTTCAGAAATTGATAGAATACCAATTGTAAGTTATGAACAAGTTAATGAAAGACTGCAAGCATTTACCTAGATGAATAATTTTGGAAGTTAGCTACCTAGCCAACACACTGAAAGAGATCTGTGTTAGTACTTTTTCCAAAGAAAGGTTACCCAACACAATGTAGGAACTAAAATACAATATCACTTCTAAGACATTCAAGGAAGATTCTCTTGAAGTTCATCCAACAAGGGTCAATAAGTTTAATAATCAAAATCTGCCAGAGGTTCAGATTCAGAAGAGTACTTGTAACAAAGAATATCATTACTTAAGTCAGACAGATCTTGGCTGAAAACAGAGAATTCCAGAGAGATGTTTCCTTTTGTTTTATTGATTCCACAATATCCTTAAACTCTATGTGCTGTAAGAAACAGATAATAATTATAATTTCAGAACACTTGATTGTGCACATGATAAGTCTGTACTTGGCTCAAGAAGCATTTATGTGGTGAGAATAAGGGACCATACCTTACTGTGTATACTTGAGTATAAGCTGAGTTTTTCAGCACATTTTTAATGCAGATTTTCTGGGAAATTTAGGTGTCTCAACAAATATTCAGGTCAGATTAAACAAAAGTATACATGCTAATTTAAAATCAAGAAAGTGTCATATCCTTTCATCATACTTATTCTTTATAGGGAGAAAGGAATAAGAGAATCCTGAATATATGAAAAATAATGCAGTATCAGGATTTTAGAAAGGTTTTATTAACAATGATCAATTGACAATTTTGCATGCTGAAAGTGAGGAGGACTTAAAGCACTTGCTATGAAGATCAAGAATTGTAGCCTTCGGTATTGACTACTACTCAATATTAAGAAAACCTTACAACTGGACCAGTTGGTAGAATCATGATAAATAGAGAGAAGAATGATGTTTTCAAGGATTTCATTTTTCTTGGAGCCAAAATTCAATGTTCATGGAGCAAAAGTCAAGAGATTTTTATTTATAAAAATAAAGTCAATATTTTTATTTATAAAAGTAAATTTGACTCACAAGTCAATATTTTTATTTATAAGAATAAATTTGACTCACAAGATCTCTTGAAAGTGTTAAATACCAAGGAATAATTATGATATTTTCAATTGCCTCATGTACATGAGAAAGTTGCATATTGAATAAGGAAGACTTGGATATATACAGCACAAACGAACATAACAATTAATTAAGCAACACTGCAGTACAGAGAGCTCAGTTCAACTCACTATCCTGAGACAGGTAATATAGTGGTAGTCTGTGAACTCACAGGGCTACTGGGTTCAAGGTCAAGGAAGTAGACAGCTGAGTCTTCTGTAGCACAATGCAGACAGTCTAGCCACAGGCAGCAAAAAGAAGAGTAAGGCACCAACAACCAACCAGTCCACAACTCAAGCAATGTATATAACAACAGTGTGGCAAAGCAGATCTCTGAGGAACTTCAAGTTCTAGGGACATGTGTTGGGTGGCCCACAGGGAGGGTAGCTCCCAAGTTGAGGCAGAGAACTAGCCAAGGCAGCCACAAACTGGTTTCATAACCAGAAAGCAAGAGAGAGAGGCAGAGCTCATTGAGCCATTTATTTCTTAGCTCTCAAATCAAACTGTGACCTTAGTAATCTCACGTTTTTTTTTAAATCATTATATTGGGGGTTCATACAACTCATCACGATGGATCCGTATATCCATTGTATGCAGATCACATTTGTACATTTGTTGCCATCATCATTCTTGAAATATCCTCTTAATACTTAGGCCCTTGGTATCAACTGCTCATATTTTCCCTCCATCCTTCATGAACCCTTAATAATTTAAAAATTGTACACTGTGTGATATGTCTCTTCACTCACTTCTTTGTTTCCATAATCCAGGGAGGACGCTATATGAAGATCCCTACAATTGGTTCCCTGTTTCTACTCCCACTTTCCTCCACCCACCCAGTATCACCACTATCACCACTGGTCCTGAGGGGATCATCTGTCTTGAATTTCGCATGTTTCTGGCTCCAGGGTACGTCCCCTGGTCTAGCCAGATTTGTAAGGAAGAATTGGAATCATGATGGTGGGGAGGAGGAAGCATTTAAGAACTAGAAAAAATTGCATATTTCATTGTTGCTATAATGTAGCTTGTTGACCCTGCAACCCTTCTGTAAGGGGACGTTGCTTCACCTACCTATGGGCTTTGGGTTTCCAATCTGTACTCCCCCTCATTTATAATATTATAATTTAATTCTTTGTTGGAAAGGTTGACACAATAAACTTTCTAATCACAAAGACCAAAGAAAAAGATGCACTTAAATGATGGTGTTTGTGAAGAATATTGAAAGTGTTATGGACTTCCATAAGCATCAAAGAGCAGAGTGGAGACTAAAAACCCATCCGTAGACAATTGGAAATTTCCTCACAGAAGAATGTCAGGAAAGAGATGGCCAGTCAGGGTGTGGGATAGAACCAATGAAACACTCCTATAGTTCTCTAATGCCCCCCCATTATCATGATCTAATTTTACCTTATAAATCTGGCTAGAACAGAGCATGTACATTAGTATAGATAAGACTTATGACACAGGAAATCCAAGACAGATAAACCCCTCATGATGAATAATGAGAGTGGCAATACAAGGAGGGCAAGGGGAGGATGGGGGGAGAAAGTGACAACAGATCACAATGTCCTACATATAATCCCATCCCAGGGGGGTAGAGCAAAAAAAAGTGGGTAAAGTGAGACAGCAGCTGGTGTAAGACCTGATAAAAACAATAATTTATAATTTATCAAGGATTCATGAGGCTGGAAGGCTGGGGGAGAGGGTGGAGTAAGAGCTGATACCAAGGGCTCAAATAGAAAGAAAATATTTAAAATATGATGATGGCAATGTATGTTCATATGTGTTTTATATAATGGATTAAGGATTATGATAAGACCTTTGAGAGCCCCCAGTAAAGTGAATTTTTTTAAAAAAGTGAATAAACAAATCAGGTTTTTAAGAAGTACAATTAGAATACTACTGAACAGGAAAAACAGTGAAACTTTATTTGCATACTTTGGCAGATTTCCAGAGGAGACTAACCCCTGTAAAAGGACACCATGCTCAGTAAGTAGATGGACACCTTCTAAAAATTTGTCTACACAGCGTTTGCAATGATGAAAGTAAACAATCGTGAATATAGTGCAGCACTGGACTGTGTTTTATTCTGCTCTACATAGGGCCCTTGTGAGTCAGAGCAAGCTTGATCGCATGTAGCAGCAATATGCTGTGTGTGGGGGGGGCATTAAAAGTTTACAATTTAGGTTAAGAAATATTCAAGATAGGAATCATTGGAAGTTGTCTCTTCTGTAGAATCACCTGTTTTGTGTTCCCATTGTTAGACCAGAAATTCACAATGTAGGGAGGCTGATCTTAGGAACAAGCTGCTGGAAATATCACCCTAGTATTGTAGGGTTCGTGGCTGAGACTTCCCCTTCTGATGTTGGCCCACAGAGTGATTTCAGAGTTGGCTGTAATGGCCTAATTTCATCATGATGCCCACAGACCGTCCCCATCCCCACTAGGACCAGTGACATCACCAGTTGTCCATCATTTCCCACAACCCAGCAGCATGCTGCAATTTCCCCAGACTGTTGTCCACAAGTGAGTCATAACCCCACACCACACAGAGAGCCTCCAAAATCCAGCCCTGAGAGATCACCCACTGTTTCCCTCTTCATGCATACATATATGGGCTTTACTTCCCACCTCCCTTTTCAGGACCAGAAGAAAAGTGTCGGTCACCCTATTCCCCCCTCACTTCAGTTCCACATACAGCGCACCAGTAGGCTGCAATAAAGATTAGACACCCATTTACCCAAATCAGACAGCAGTGACTTCTGCAGATTAGAAACCTCTGGGTTATTTTCCCATGACAGAATGCAAATTCCCAGAACACAGCATACTAGCCAGGCAGGTTGAGTCCAGATCCAGTGAGCTCAAGACCCACTCAACCAGTCTAGTCCCCCGACTTTAACTTACAGATTTGTAGCCATCAATTAAAGGATTTATTAACAAAGCTTTTACTTAACAATGTAGGGAAAACCCATAAGGTTTTAAAAACTGCAGCTTTGACTAGAAACCATTTTTACAAGATTGTGTTGGGCATAAAGTGCTGGGAACAAGAGGCTGCTCATAGCTCACATAGATAGCAGGTCAGTAAACTAAGTTTTTCCCATAAGACACTGGCCTGCTAATTAAGGCAATTCTATAATATGTCCTACTCATCTATCAAGGTAGGTGTCAGAAATGGACTCCATTCCCTCACCCCCACTCTATCTCCCTTACCCTCCAAAAAGGTCAAAACCCATCCCCTGTGACTTGATTCAACAGAGATACAGTCTCTGAAGGTAATTAAGTCAAATCATAGTAATACAGCTCTTGCTTGCAGCTATACCAGACACCAAATTATTGCCCAGCCTGAATCTCGTTCCACTCTGAGACCCAACAAGATCATAAAGTATTAAAACAAAATACCAGCAAACATTTTCTCTACATTGTACACAGGGTTGATAAGGGACTCAGGCAGATCATTACACCTCCCTTATCTGAACAACAATTATCTCTGAAACTTGTTTCCTCTACTTCAGCAGCACACAACCCCTTTCAACTTACTAAGTAAAATCACATCTTCCATAACTCTCTAACTTATTAAAAATTGCTATACCTAAGGGGAGGCTTCTTATGAGTAATGCCACCACTTATAAACTAGTCCATGGCACCTACTTCTCACATAGCTAACACTTCTTCATCATCTGCACTGAATACATTGTCCAGCAACTAGCTGATATTTCCCTTACTTAAATAGTCACTATCCCATGCCCCATACATGCCAGGAGATTACACTCTATCATCAGCTCACCCAAAATGCTATCCAGGCAGCAGTAAACATGTGTATCCAGTGTAAATAATCTCAAGGAAAGAAAAGTCAATTCGTGACGATGACTCAAATCTGACAGCTTATACAGAGGAAGCAGCACTTGACCTTCCAGTGAAATAATGCTTGAGAACATTGCTTAGTGTCATACAGTAAATTTAAGGATCGATTCTGGAAACAAGTGAAAAAATAGAGATAATAGCATCATCACACTGAAAGGAAATTCAGGAATTAAGAAATAGCAAAGGAGAAATAGTTGAAAAGGTGAATGATACCAATATTAGAATGGAAGAGATGGAGAACTAAATCAGTGTCTTGAAAGATAACCAGGCATAATTCAGCAAATGAAAAAAACAGTCAAATAAAGAAGCAAATGAATCTGAAGAAAGCCTGAGGAGGATGTGGGTGTGGTAGTTACATAACCTAGTGCCAATTTGAAGATTAAGTGTAGAAGTGGAATCTACACTCTCAATCAGAATATAGCCAACAAGGTCTCTGTGTTGACATGACCTTCTTCTGAGGATTCTGGGAATTCCTGCATTTCCTCCTCAGTGGCAGAACACATGCTCTCTCTCTGCTCACTCCACAAGAGATACTCTCCTGAAAAGATACATGACACTATGCTGATAGACCCCATGCCCTGGGAACTGGAGGAGCCACGTGGAGACCCCTGTCAGCACTGAGACGCTTCTTCTGCCACTGAATCAACACAACTTTGCAAATCACTGGCCTGTGATTTTCCTCCATTAGGCATCATTGAATGTGTTTTATTAGTCTGAAGAGGACTTTATAGATTGGTACCAGACATATGGGCTATTATTGGATTTATGGACTTTATCTGGACTGGGCTAGGATGTTTTCTCTGCTCTTGTGTATACAGCTTTTTATTATCAGTGTATATGAATTTGTTTTTCTAGTCTATCCAGACTGACATAGTGGGATTGCATGATGCATAACAATATTTGAATTATTGGGGTTCCAGGAGCAGGAAAAAGGAAACAAGTCTACAGTTAAAATAGTAAGGGAATTGTTGGAAGAAAGTATCCCCAATATCATAAAAGAAGACACAATAACTATTCGGGGAGCACAGAAAACACCAATTAGGTCATCTACAACCTCCTCCACTCGGCACAAAAATACACCAAGACATATAGTGGTCAAATAGTTCAATTTCAAGGAAAAGTAGAGAATCATGAGAGCAGCTTGAGAGAATAAGAAGCATTCACATATAATAGCAAACAGGTAAGAGTAAGTTCAGACCTCTCCAAAAAGACAGGGCAGGAAAGAACAAAGAGGAGCAAGGTGTTCTGAAAGTTGACAGACAATAATTCCAATCCAAGACTCCCTTATCCAGCAAAGCTCTCCATCAAATTTGAGAGACACATTAAAGTTTTCTCTGGAAAAGAAACATTTAGAGAATATATGAAAACAAAACTAGCTTTATAAAGTAGATTTTCCAGTTTTTATGGGCAGAACATAAGCAACTACAGCACACAAAGATGGAACCACTACAGTATATAACACCACCAGAAATCAACACAGTGCAAGTAGTACACAAAGTATAACATATCCAATGGACATATGAAAACAAGAAGAAATGCCTCCCACAAAATCTGTGCTACAAAGGAGAAGGGAGGAAAATGCCAAACACAAATAGTATGAGATGACAACAACTGATCTACCTTGAAATTTAGCTCCACTAAATGCTAATGGTTTAAACACATATAATAAAAGACAAAGCGGAGCAGACTGGGTGAGACAGCAAAATCCAGCAATCTGTTGCCTTCAATAGATACATCTCAAACTCATAGGCAAAAATAGACTGAGATTCAAAAGATACTGTACAGCCCGGTAGATTATTGGACCAGTGCCAATGAACCACAAACTAACTATATTCTACAAGGAAGTATAGGGTGGGGACTGGAGAGACCTGACAGCCGGGGTGAAAATGGTCAATGGAAAAGAGGCTGGTTGGAATGCTGTCTGCTGAGTGGTAGCCATTTGGATCTGGGGTGAGGTACCTAGGTGAGGAAGTGACTTTAAGGAAGTCTTGTGCAGTAAAGCTTTATGCAGTGCCACATGTTGTTTGATCCCTTCACTGGAGCTTCAATGATTGTGGATCCAAATGAGGTAAAATTCTTAGCACTTTCAATCTTTTCTGCTTAGCATGATGTTACCTCTTTATCTCTTGGGGGACATTTGTTTTTTGTTTGTTTTGTTTTGTTTTTTACATTGGTTTATTTGTAATCCATGCTGAAAACTACAATACTTAATTTTATCAGCAAATGCTTCAAATCCTCTGGGATTTCAGCAAGCAAGGTAGAGTTACCTACATAGCACCAGTTGTTAATAAGCCTTCCTCCAATCCTGATGTGGCACTTTTCTTCATAAAATCCAACTGCTATTGTCAATTTCTCAGCATACATATTGAATACATATGCTGAGAGGATACAGCCGTGATAAACATTGCCCTTGATTTTAAACCATGCAGTAGTCCCTTATTCTGCTTACACAACTGCTTCTTGATTATGTACAAGTTCTACATGAACACAATGAAGTTTTCTAGAATTTTCACTCTTCTCAAGGGTACCATAGTTTGTTGGAATCCACACAGTCGAATGCCTGTTCATAATCAATGCAATACAAGTAAACATTTTGTTATGGTGGGGGTATCCTCTACCTTCAGCCAAGATTAAGCTGACATCAGCAATCATCTCCTTTGTTCTAAGCCCTGTTCTAATTCTTGCCTGGACGTTTGGAAATTCCCTGTCCATGTACTGTGGCAACCATTGTTGGGTGATCTTTAGCAAAATGTCAGTTGCTTGTGCCTTAAGTTACATTGCTCTAAAATTTGTGTATTCTTTTGGGTAACCTTTTGGGTGGGTGGGTATAAATAGGTATCTCTCATTCAGTCAGTTGAACGAGACAGTAGCTCCCTAGATTTTCTGGCGTAGTTGAGTTGGTATGTCTAGTACTTCATCAGCTTGTTGAAATATTTTCATGGAACTTCCATCAATTCCTGGAGTTTTCTTTTAGTGTCTTATGACATGAAGGGCTCATCTTTTTGCAATATCCCTGATAATGTTGTGCTTCCACTTATTATGATTTCAGTGACTTACAATGTTTCAATGCTATTCACAGGGTATTTAGTAGTAAATTCTTTATGTGGTTAGCCTTCTTCATAGACTGTCTTTAGCCTGGAAGTTCTGCTGAAATCTGCTCACTTTAGTTAACCCTGCTGATATTTGAGATACCAGTGAAATAGTATTTCGCATCAAAGCAAAAAAGAAGCCACCATGTTATGACAAACTGACAGATGAGTGGTGGAAAAATTGGTATAAAGAGAAATCATTCCGGCATAGATTAGTGGGATCAGGAAAAATTCAGAATATTGTTTGGTTTTAGATAATCTTTACATTTTGGCAAAGAATAAAGTTGGCTATTGATTATTAAAATTTGACAACAGCTGATATTCAGATGTTTGCAAGGTGAGTAAATCCATAAACTATTATATCTATGAAATTTAGTGTAATGACTTAAAATTTCAGAAAACATTCACAAGACAATGGTTATAGATAGTCTATTTAAAATGAAATATCTTATTTGATCTTCCATTTGATACACTTAAAAGTTGTTTACATTAAAAAAAAGACAACCCGAAGGGCAAATACACATGAATTAAGTCTGGTGAATCCCTTTTGGCCCTAAATGAGGGATGTGAATTGACTTGCTGTCATGCAGAGTGCACAGGCAGTAGATTATGGCAGAGGTAAGTTAAAATTGAATGTCTTAACATTTTATCTCCCTTTAGGCTCATATTCAAGTTGTTCTAGTTTTAAATATATTTTACTTTCTTTTTAATCGAGGTTTTTCTCTAGTATTATAATTATTATTGTTTATTTTAAGGGATGGGTATGTTTTTCATATATTAAATCAAAGAGTGGTAAAAACCATTTCGAAAGCAACTGAATTAATGGTTTCTAGGTGGTATGGTCAGGGAGTTGGAGGTGGCAGTGGAAATGGGGAACTGATATCAATGAGTATAGGAAAGAACAACATGCTCTAAAATTGATTTTGGTAAAGACTGAACAATTCTTTTTGATATGATTGAATTATTAAATTACATGCTCTGTGGATTATGTCCCAACAAAACTATTTTAAAAAGGGGACAAATAGAACATATCAAACTTAGAACATTCAAACAAGTTCATCATAGAACAGATGAACTAGGGTGTTATAATGAAATACACATAGACTTAGAAGCTAAGAAAGAAAGAACATCCTCAGCATATTTCGAGCTAAAGGATGGAAGAAAAGATTCAAGCCAGCAGTTGTGCCATTGTAAGATTCTGTAGGCAAAACAGTGAATGGTTTGAAAGGCTTTAAAAGATGGAAGGAATATACAGTCTCTGCAACAAAAAAGAACCAACCAACAACACCATTTCAACACATAGCATTTGGCTAATTATCAGTGGTACCGATGAAAAAAGTTGAAGTTGCTTTTAAGTCATTAGCATAAACAAGATTCTAGGAATTGACAGAATACACATTGGTATATTTCCACAAGCTAGAAACTTTCACTCACCTTGGTCAAGAAATTTGGAGGATAGTTATCTGGCCAAATAACTGGAAGAGATCCATATTTGTAGCTGTGCCAAAGAAAGGTGACCTCACAGAATGCTGATCTTATCAAACAATATCATTAATATTATAGGCAAATGAAGTTTGGGGGAAGATAATTCCAAAGATTTTATAAGCACATGGATGAAGTCTGCCAGATATTCAGAATGGACATCACTGCTAATAGCAAATGAATCTTGGCTGAAAGCAAAGTATGCCAGAAAAATATTTCCAGATTTTTTGCTGGCTATGCAAAAGCAGTCAACTATGTAGACCATAACACATTAAGCAGAGCTTTGAAAAAAACATGAATTCCAGAACACTTCATTGTACTTTTGCAGTACTTTTACACCGACCCAGAGGAAGTGATTTAAAGAGAACTATAAAATAATGCTGTGATTTAAAATCAAAGATTGTGAATCAGGGTAATAACTTTTTGCTACACTTATTGTGTTGAGCTCATCATGTGAGAAGATGAATTATATGAAGAAGAATGTGATATCAGGTTTGGAAAGGCTTATTAACAAATTTCAATATGCAGCTCACACAACCTGTCTGCTGAAAGTGAGGAGAATTTGAGGCACTTGCTAATGGAGTTCAGGGATTTCAGTCTTCAGTATACATTACAACTTAATGTAAAGAAGAGCAAACACCTCACAATTTGGACTATTATATAACATTGTGATAAATGGGGGGGAGATTTCAAGGTATCGAGGACTTTTGTCTCGCTTGGATCTACACTCAATGCTCATGGAAGCAGCAGTCAAGATAGCAAAAGACGTGCTTTACTAGGTAAATCTGCTGCCCAAAGCTTTTTTAGAATATTGAAAAGCAAGGATGTTACTTTCAGGACTAAGGTATGCCATACCCAAAGCCATGGTATTGTCAGTTGGATCATATATGTTTGAAAGTTGAATATGGAATGTGTTCATCTGGGTAGACTCGAGGAACAAATTCATAGACATGCATGTGGATATAAGGAAAAGGTTTATATACAAGAGGAATGGGACATTGAGAAAGCATCCCAGCCCAGAACAGTTCAAAGTCATAAGTCTTATATTAATCCATATGCCCGATATCAGCCTATAAAGTCTCCCTCTGACTCACGAAATCACAGGCCAGTGGGTGCTGGCAGGGGTACCCTGATGGCTCCTCACTTCCAGGGCTCAGGGTCCATTAACAGCATCCAGTGGTGGTAGAAGCACCTCATCGCTGGTAGGGGTTTCCCCATGGCTTCTCCAGCTTCAGACGTCTGGTTCCATCAAGGCAAGGCCATGTGGCTTCTCCTCCGGCTCTTGCAGCAGCTCGGACGCTGCCATCTTATCTTGTCCATAATTTCTTGTCTCTGAGACTAACTCCCAACAACTGGGGAAGATAGTTTCTCATCTCCACGAGGGAAATTTCGCGAGGTTTTTCAGAAGTATCAGGAGAAAGCCAGGCCCACACAGAGGCCTCACTGGGTCCTCAAAGGCTCTCTCCAGATTAACAGGCTAGATTCCACCCCTGCATCTCAATCATGAAATTAGCATAAGCACATGACTGCCACATGGAATAAGGAAGACAGAGGATGAATCGATGTATGTGATTTGTGGTTCCTTGAGCTTTCAAAAGGACAAACAAGTTGTTCTGAGAAGAAGTACATCCAGGTTGCTTTTCAAAGACAAGGGTGATGAGAATTCATCTCTCATCCTTTGTCCTGTCACTCAGAGAGATGAGTCCTAGGAGAAGCACATTATGTTTATTAAAGTGGGGAAGCAGCACAGAAGAGGTAAGCACTCAGTGAGATGGACTGGCACAGTTGGGCTCGTGTATACAAGCCCTGTGAAGATGGCACAGGCTTGGAGAGTGGTCCATTCTGCTATGCCTAGAGTCGGTGTGGGTTAAAGAGAAAGAATGCTAGTGATGTATAAGGTGCACCTTACCCAAACCAAGGTATCTGCACTCACCTCATTTGCTATGAAAGTTCAACCTTGAACAAGGAAGACTAGGAAATATGCTGAAAAGCATCTTCAATGTACTGCAACATGCCAAAAGAATGAACAAATCTGTTTCAGAATTGCAGTCATAATGCTCTTAGAAACAAGGATTCAATATTTGTTGTGTGTATCTTCAGCTTGTTATCTGACAAGACTAGCCTCTGGGAAAGAGCACCATGCTTGGTGACATGGAAGGGTTGTCAAAAAGAGAAAGAGTCTCATTGAGAAGGATTGACAGAGTCTATAACAATGGGCTCAACTTCAGAATAATTGTGAGCATTTGGAAAACACTTGGCAGTGTTTTAGTGAACAGTTTACAATCAAGCTATAACATCTTCAAAAATTGTGTATTTTAAATCTTTTTTCTAAAAGTATTCTTCCAGCATAGATAAATATACTAATTTTTTTCACTTGATGATGGGACTTAAAATGATGGTGGCTTATTCTATTTCACATAATGGTAACTTATACACCAATAAATATAAAATTGGAAACAGAGTTACCTTAACTCTTCGTCTTCACTATCAGTGCATATTATTGATTTTGCTTGAGTTTTGAAAAACATGTATTTTATCTGTAAAGATGTTTTGCTCAATTTTAAGTGATTTGCTGAACCATTTTTCTGACAAGCTATAATCTTTATAAACAACAATTATTTAATCTTTTTTTCCTGAGAGTGCTTTTTCTACTCTACTTACTGTTACAGAAGATGGTGTCTTATCCACCAAATGAATATAAAATTGAAGACATTCAACTAATCTGTGATTTCTTTCACCTAGTCTTATTTATTTTGCTTGGACTATAATCCTTTGGCATTCCAATATGTTCTATTTAATTTTTCATCTTTTGGCAACCATTAACAATATTTAGTTTTCTAAAGGAATATTTATTCATTTTTTATGTTGCAGTGCATTTCTAAATAGATGTTGTTTAGTTTGGGGTACTGCTATAACACATTACCTATCCAAAATACATAGAGAAATGCTAAGCACAATCTTTTCTGAAGTACATTTTAAAAATAGAAATAGTGCAAAGGAAAAATATTTTTTGATACTCCATTAAAGGAGTTTAAGGATTGGGTTCTAAGGAAAAAAATTTCTTCAGAAGGGAGTATCCTATTATCACTAATTATAAAAGATCTACCTCTTATACAGATGGAATATAAACATATTAATAATATTAATAATAATTAATAGAGCTCACAAATTTGTTATCTTATAGAATTGTATCATAGGAGTCCAAAATAGGTTCATTATGCTAAAACCAAAATATTTAGAGGATGCATTCTTTTTTACAAGATCTAAGAGAGAATCTGTTTCTTTTCATTTTCCAGATTTTAGAAGCTAGCTACATTTCTTAACTTGTGAGTCCTTTGGAACCAGCAACACAGGACCTTTCTGGTCATTCTTCAGTGGTCCTATTTCCCTGAGAATCTAACCTCTTCTGGAAAAGTTTCTTTTAAAGTATTCTTGTGATTTTGTAGAACCCACATAGATTCTAGGATTATTTCCCAATATAAATCTCTTTCATTTTAATCAGATCTCTAAAGTCTCATTATACACATAAGGCAATATATTTATATCGAGGCTTTTTGAAATTAGCATTATAGAAAGTAACAAAACTTCAAAATTTCAAAATTTATCTTCTTTGTTGACATTGGAGTGGCCCTATTTTTTTGAATGCTAACTGTAATAGTTCCAAAACAATTACTTTTTATCTTCCATATAGGACTCTATTGCAGATAAGCTTTGGAAACTTAAGGATTGACTTGTGCTTTCTGACTTTTAATCACATCGACTAGCAATATCTGAGACTGCACAGATTTCAATAAACATCTCCTGAATGAATGAGTGAAATAAGAATTAATAAATATACAATCTATTGTTAGAAACACATACACAATAGCCCTAAATCCTTTTTAGTCTTTGTTAGTAGTAAATCATTTTATTGTAACCTCTTACTGACATTATAACAATCCATAAATCAATTACATCAAGCAAACATACAATATTTCCCTCTTCATTTCTCAAAACAGTGTCTTTCTACTTGAGCCTTTGGTTTCAGCTCCTCTTTTTTGCCCTCCCTTACTCATCCTCTTGTCCTCATGAATCATCAATAAACTGTATGTATTTCCATATCTTAGAGTGTCCGCTGTATCCTTTGACCCACATCTCTGATATCCACCCCCCCCTCCGGTGTGTGTGTGTGTGTGTGTGTATGTGTGTGTGTGTGTGATACATCCATCATTACCATCACATCCTCCTTTCTCCTCTTCTACCCCCACCTTCCCCATACACTCATGGTAATGTTCCCACTCCCATTAATGTTTCTGAGGGGGTTGCAAGTCTTGGATTCCACTTATCAAATCAATTATCTTTATCAATGTACATGTTCCCAGCTAGCAGGATTTGTGAGGTAGAATTGGGGTCATGATAGTGGGGGGCGGAAGCATTGAAGAACTAGTGGAATGTTACGTGTTTTATGGGTTCCATGCCACACCCTGGAAGATTTTTCCCTTCTCTATGACCCTTCTGTGAATGAATGTCTAATCATCTGCAAATAAACTCAAGCTCTCCACTATGACCCCTTCCTTCACATTGATATACTTGTTTGTTTTTGATCATCTGATACCTGATCCTTTAACACCTCAATATCACACAAGCTCATGTGCTTCTTCCATGTATGCTTTGTTACTTCTCTGCTATATGGCCAATTATTTAACTTCAAACCTTTAAGACCCCAGAGACTATATAATTCAATAGTCGAACACCATCAATTTTCTTCACCACATTTGTTTTAGCACATCGTTTGTCTTCAGTAATCATGTTTCGAAATACCCAGTGTTAGGGGATGTGTTAGTTTGGGTTGACTAGAGGAACAAATTTATAGGCACGCATATGGATATAAGGAAAAGGTTTATATATAAAAGAAATAGGACAGGGCTGAGCCCTGGTGGCGTAAGTAGTTGAGTGCAGGACTGCAGCCCACAGGTTTGGCGGTCCAAATCCAGTGACGGCTCTCAGGAGCAGCACTGGGTAGCGCCCATGACCACCAAAGGTAATGATGCACCCCTCCCCCCAAAAAAGAAATAGGTCATTAAGAAAGCATCCCAATCCAATCGAGTACAAAGTCATAAATCCGATATTAACCCATATCCCTGATATCAGTCTCTAAAGTCTCCTGACTCACGAAGTCACAGGTCAGTGGGTGCAGAGTGTTGGTGCTGACAGGGGTCCCCTCATGGCCCTAGCTTTCAGGGCTCAGGGTCCATCAATAGCATCCAGCGGTGGCCCAAGCAACTCATCGCTGACAGGAGTCTCCACATGGCCTCTCCAGCATCAGAGGTCTGGCTCCATCAGGTGCAAGCCGTGTGGCTTCTCCGGCTCCTCAGACACTGCCATCTTATCTTGTCCATGATTGATTATCTCTGAGACTAACTCCCAACAACTGGGGAGATAGCTTCTCATCTTCATGAGGGAAATATCGTGAGACTTTCCAGATGTATCAGGAGAAAGTCATGCCCACACAGAGACCTCATGGGCTACTCAATGGCTATCTCCAGATTAATAGGCTAGACACCACCCCTACATCTCAATCATGAAATTAACATAAGCACATGACCGCCACAGGGGAATATTAGAACAAAGTGTTCTTGTGTTGAAGGAAGACAAGCAGAGGCCCAGAGTCCATCTGTTACCTAAATACTTTCATCATCTAAGTATGTACGTAGACCTATACCCTTCTCTTTATATAAATACATTTACATGTATACAGGCCTCTATTTGTATCTCTATAAATGTATTTTCCCTCCTAGTTCTTTCTTCTATTTCCTTTTATATTTCATCCATCCCACTATCATGGTTGACCTTCATTTGACTCCCTGGATTTCCTCTCAGCCACATTACAGTGATCAAACACCACTTGGCATTCTACACTCTCTTCGTCATCAATTTTGTTCCCTGACCCTGAGTTGTGTTCTCCCCTCTCCCTTCCCCCTGCCTCCTGTTTTCTCATGTCCATTCCCAACTCCACCACTGCATAACTTGTGCCAGATATGCTTTCATCTTCAAGGTTACATGTTTGCTTTTTAAAAAACATTTTAAAAAGATCTTCTGCAGCATAGCTTCTCAGTGCACTATTTTGCTTAACTTGTAGACTATTGTCACAAGAATAATGATTTTTGGATCTAAGTAAACTGAAATCCCTGATTTAAAATTTCTCTGCTCATCAGGACGTTGAATATTGGTCTAGTTTTAAAGACATATTTTTTTGATAAGTATAACTGCATTAAAGTTTGTAATCTTTGCTTTTGCTCAGTATTTCAAATCCTCTGAACTTTCAGCAAGGAAAGTTGTATGATCTTGGAAGTTATTAATGAGTCTTCTTCATAATATCACTGTGTATTCTTGCTAATAGAGTATTGTCTCTGAGCTGTTTGCTTAGCATACAGATTAAATAAATATGGTACAGGTATACAACTCTAACATATTTTTTCTGATTGTACATCATGTAGTGTCTGTGGTAACATATTGGTTATTAATGGGCTGTGCTCTGCAATATTGGGAGTTTTAAACAACCAGATGAGGTTTTATACTCCAATAAAGAGTTAGGGTCTCAAACAGTCACTGGGAAAACACTATCCTGTCCTATATGGTTGCTAAGGATCAGCACACAATCAATTGAGGGTAGTCTTGTTTTGTTATATAACTAGTGTTTTTTTTTTGTGTATAAGTTTTGCAGGAGTGTAATCAATTCCCATTCTTTACATCATTGCTCTTAATATGTTGTAATTTACACAGTTGAACACCTCTACCTAGCCAATAAAACACATGCTAATCTCTTTCTGGCAATCTCTTTTCTCGATATGCATTACTTTAATAAAGAATAACGTCACAACAATTACTTCATAACTTCTTGCTAAAGAAAACGGTGAGCTTATATGGTGAGCAATATGCTTATTGGTTTGGCTGCTTAAATTCTTCCTAAGTTCTGAAATAGCTAAAAAAAGTAAAAGGATAAGAAAATTAAAAAAAAAAAAAACATTGCCATCAAGCCAATACTGACTCATGGTCACCCTATATAGGGTTTCTGAGACTCTCAACTGTTATGGAACTAGATGATGGCATCTTTCTCCCACAGAGTGACTGCTTCCACAGATTTCAACTGCCAGTTTTGCTTTAGTATTCCATACTTTTTCCACAGAAGTATTAGGTACTTCTGGTCTCTCAGATATTTAGTCTTATTTCCAGGAAGTGGTGACAATACAACTATCTATCTCCTTGAATTGTTTGGAAGGTTGATTTCCTTGGCAAATGTCAAGTGCTGAGAAAAGTTAGTATTATACTTAGTACTATGTATGTATGACTTGGGCAGCCTTAGAATCATGACTAGCCCTTCCCATGTCAGTGGCCCTGCCAAGATTTGTCTTAAAGAACTGAAAATTTAGTTATACTTATTGCTTAGATTTTTGAGAATGAGTCTGTCTATTAGTGAGACAAGACTAATTAAAGTATTTTTTGCTATGTTTCCCCTATTGTTTGTCTAACTTAAGCTTTAATTGGACATTTTACTCTATTAGACAATGACCTTGGGCATTGTGGTTGGTTGTAGCAGTCCATTTTCAGTCAATTTTCCTAACAGAGGCAGGTGAACTCTCTTAATTGGTATGCCAGGGGAAAAATAAAAGCATGTCAAATGAATAACCATCAGGTAATACACTCTGTTGGATGACATTCATTTTCTCCTTTGCCAATTGCCTGTAAGATATGCTTTAGTAAAAAAAGCAGGACGGCTCTTCTTTGTCTGCAATGAGGGAAGATTAGCTCATTCGAGAGACATACGAGGGAAGGGTGGCAGCTTAAAGGGAACATTATGGTCCAAAGGGCAACAATTCTCAACAATTCTTAGACAGATATGATTAATAGAGAAGGCTGAGCTTTAAGAAACAATAGCTTTGCAAGTAGAAGATTCATTTTCCCTTCACGTAGGCCAATCAAATATCTCTTTATTCATTTTAAAGTATCATAGAAATGCATGCACTGAATCTGTTGTAGTCAGCCAAATTAAAGTGTTTTTACTTTGCAAAGACTTAAGAAACTGGGAATTTTTATTAGTCTATGATCTTCATCTGAATTGCACATATTTTCCCAGAATATTGATGTATGGGAAAAATTCCATTAAATTTGATCCCATAGATTTTTGTAAACAAACAACAAATTCCAATACTACAAATAACTCCTTATCTACAAAAACTCCACCTTGTAGAAAGAATTAGCGAAAGAGCTGTGATAGACATTGAATCCTAATGCAGCAGCAAGCTATTTGAATGAGTCATTGTCATACTATGACAAAGGGGAGATGAAGAAAAAGACGCGCTCAGAGTTACTTCAAATATTCTGCATACGAAAAGAAAAATGCTTTTCTCTCTTGTTCTGATATTAACTTATTATTTAAATAAAATAAAATATTTTTCATTTTCTCTCCTAATTATTATGATAGTAGCCTGATTAAAAAGTATGCACATGGGTACCTCTGAAATCAAGCTGCCATTTTGCACTGCCCTTAACATTTCTGAATAAGCTGTGGTGGTGCTGAGGGCCAGGCATTGAGTTGCTGACTACACGGTATGTGTTTCAAGTCCACAAGTTACTCCATGGGAGAAAGATTAGGTTGCTTGTTTCTATGAAGATTCCCAGCTTTGGAAACCCATGTTGAATCACTATGAGTGACATAAACTCGATGGCATTCGGGTTAGTTTTGCTTTTAGGATCCCCTACAGCTACTTTTAGAAATACTGTAACTTATGTAAGATCTAGGAAAGTCTTGAGGTGAGCTAAGAATTTGGGCAGCTAATGACAAATTTGTTAATCCAAATACACCAGTGGCTACACAGAAGAAGGATGGGACTAACTGTTCATAATCATTTATAAGCTAAGGAATCAAATGGATCTACATTCTAGGAAATTCAAAGAAGGGGTTCTGCTCTGTCATAATATGGACACTGTGCATAGAAATTGTCTTTAGGGCAGGGGGTATGAGGCATCTTTAGTTCCTGGAGAATATAAATAACAGCTGTTTTTCAAGAATAGATGTTCAGTTCATTGAAAGAAGTCAAGAACAAAGCTTATGAGGAAGCTCTGAAATTTCATGGGAAAATTCTATTATCCTTTAATTCCATTTTTATAAAACTTTCAAAAGCCCCCTTGCACTGAAAAATAAATCAGCCACTGTATCCCATAAGGCATATAGTTCTCCCTTGACATATGGGAGGTCACAATTGTGAGAAGCAGCATAATGACATCTGGTTGATTGCTGTTATGAGACACCTAACACGATCATATCAAAATGGCAATGTGTCTATGGGGGGAGGGGCAGGGTGTAGGTGTTACTGCATGGGTAATTTGTAATTTTTAAAAGCTTTCAATAGCACCATAAACATGTAGTGTTTTGAACTGCTGGCTTGCATAGCTGGCATTTGAGATTTAAGTGTTTCATTTTGCTCATCCTCCGCATCTGTTCATTGATGGGTCCCCAAATTGCAGAATCCTCCACTCAGTGTTAATGAGATGCTTATGATCAGGAAGCACAGCATTTGCTTTGTCACTTTCTCTGTCCTTTGGGATCTCCTTCATTTGGTTGTTTGGGTATTAACTCCTTGACCTTTTCTAAGACAAAACCACATTACACTGGTTCTATGATCACATGTATAACAAAAGTGACTATTAGTGTTCTTATTTTTGCGTAATTATCCAGAAACAGCACACATACCATGGACCTTTAGAATCTTGAATTGATAATCACTGAAATGAAACCAAAATCATATTAAAATTATTTTAATAGGCACTTTAAAAAGGATTTAAATCTAGATCTCAGTTACCTTGCCAAAATTATACCAAATTTTCCTAATATAAACTGCTTCTTGCTGTCAACTAGTCATTTAGATGGATTGGTCAGATTACTGCTTGTTTATAAGATATGGCTAGTACCTCAGTGCTGTCAGAAGGCCTCAAGCAACTCAGAAATCTCAAATACAAGAGAACTGTGCATTATTCTGTTACATATAGAGAGCACAACCTCAGATGTAGTGCAATATATAAATTAATGCAATTCTAAAAACTGCAATTTCAATAATTCTTCATTTACTTCCATAGGAGATCAAGACAAAATACATTCACATAGTTCATATACAAAATGTTGTCCAAATGCTATTTTCAAGAAGGCATTGATTTGCCCGTGTTATATATTTGTAAGCTATTTTAAAACTTTTAGGATTGCATATCTCCGGTATCTTTATCAAAATTTACTCAGATAAATTTTGAAAAATAAGTGAATGCAAAAGTTCAAAGTGAAATAGCACAGAAAACAAACCCACAAAACACCCCTTTTTGTGGGTTTGTTTTCTGAGGTTTCAGCCACCAATGATTAACCACTTTGAGAAAACATTCCATGGGAACATCCAGAAATAAGCAATGGCTAAACTTTAAACTGCACGCTCTTATGAGGAGCAAAAATGACATTTTGTCACTTCCTGCTATGTCTCATCTGGTATTTAGAACTTTATGCCACTTACCTGTACTGTGCGTAGTACATTCAATAGCGGTTTCAGTTATCAGCTAAAAGGCCCTCGTATCCCAGTGCTTATGTTCAAATAACATTTATTTTTCCTAAAATTTTTTCTATTTTACCATTAGTTATTGTTGTCTCTATCATTTGTGCATTGTTTTGAAATGGAACTTTGTCGTGCTGCTCGCTGTTCTGTACCATCATGTTGGTTCAGACTCACAGCAAGTCTTCATACAAGAAATGAGAACACCGCCCAACCCCGTGCCACCCTCACGATCAGTGTTTATTTGAGCCCGTTTTTCAGTCACTGCGTTAATCCGTTGTGTTGAGGGTCTTCCTCTTTTTTGCTGCCCTTCTACTTCATCTAGTATGATGATCTTTGCAGGGAATGATCTCTCCCGATGACATATTGAAAACACAAGAGGTGGTATCTTACCATCTTTGCTTCCAAGGAGCATTCTGGCTGTTTTTCTTTCAAGACAGACTTGTTTGTTCTTTTGGAAGTCTGTGGAACTATCAAACATTCATAGCTCTCTATACTTAAGCAGAAATGCACCATCTTACATGTTGGTTTGGTGCTATAAAATCCACAATGTGTGGAAGACCACTAAAATCAGAACTCAAGATAATTGTGCTTTGTGAGTTTTGACTAGAATAGAAAATTTATTTAATTTATTTTATGCATCATTTTAGTGAAATCAGTCATGCAACCATTAATACTGGTGGACCCATGGATGAGCTTCACAATTTTCTGGACAGCTGGCTAAGATCCACAGTCAAAAAAGCAATCTCGTCTATTCTTTTCCTCATTAGTAAACAGATTGTGCTTTGTTTATGCATAATTGCTTAACCCATTTGAGGAAAACAATTCAAATGGTCTGTCTTTAAATATATTATCAAGTTATAATCAGTATTCTCCTTAGAAAGCAGAATTTTGATAACATGATAACAACAACAATCTTGACAGAAACAACAGATATATACACATACAAGCATAAATGCATGCATGCTTATTTATTTGTAGCTATTCTTTCCCAGTTGATTAACTCATCAAACAGGTCATTCATACATTAGACAAAATAGAGGGAGGGGTTCATAATAGAAGTGTAAGTATTAGTTGCAAAAATGGGAAAAGAATGTCATGAAAAACTAAAAATTTCTGGATATTAAATTCAACTGTAATGTTTCTTGTTATGTAGCCTATCCTGTCTTCTAGCCAATAAATATGTGTTAGATACCACAATATCCCAAAAGTAATTAAAAATTAAACAGTTTTCTTCATCTCCTGGGTCTGTAGCTCAACATAAAGTCTTCAAAATTCATTCTTACTCACTTGGTTCTCTGATATATTCAGTCCTATAAATATTTATAAAATGCTTCATTTCACTCTTGAAAAGTTTACAGCCTTATATGAAGCATAATGCAAGCATATATAACTCATTACCCAAATGAGCTAGGTGTCAGGAGATATACATGAGTGAAAAAAAAAACTGTGGCTAAAAGTACAGGCAGCAATTCTGTGAAACAGAAGCCCATATGCCAAAGTAAATACCAATGTCGTTCAGCATATAGTAGAGAGGTAATTGAGTATATAAGCATTATAGAGACTATATATGGTTTCTATACAGATGGTGAGGTGAACTGATATATCAACAATGACATGAAACATTTTCTACCTTTCATGATGATAGTGTATCTCATGGATAGATTAATCCACCTGCTATAATGATTAAAAAGTTATACAAAATATAGGAAATGTTTGCAAGTATTAGAACATAGACAACATGGTACAGGAATCCTTAACTTAAGAGTACAAACAAAGTGAGCTCCACCAGCAACCAACGTTCCTGTCTGCAAACATTTTCAAATCATAGCACATGGAGGGAAGTCTAAAAAGACACAAAAAAGAAATATATGAACAGGAGGAGGTTTCTGTGTCTTTATCAGAATATTAAGCTTCACATGAGAAAGATATAAAGTGTAGAGATATGTTTTCTTCACAGAGTTATAAATTTTACAAGTTATAAATTTAACAGGTGTTAGTTGTTGGTTAAACCTCATCAAACCCTACATTTAAGTGCATCTTAAATTGATGCATTTTATTTTACATAATAACTTTACATAAAATATACTTCAATTTTATTAAAAGTAAGCATATAATTTGGCACACCTTTAATGGAATCACTATGATTCCTTTGTTCAGATGGCAAAATATAAAAGAAATAATCAGAGGAATGAGCCTACTGCAATAGTCAAATGACAACTTGACCATGTTAAATTTGACACAGGCCTGAGCATATTTTTAAACTAAACCCAGGAGATTTATTGATGAGGTAGGATACAGAAAGAATTGGCAAGAATAACTTCAAGTGTTTGACCTTAAACATATATGAGTGGAGTGGCTGAACCCTGGTAGTGTTAAGTGGTTGAGTGCTGGACTCCGGCCTGCGGGATTGGCGGTTCAAATCCAGCAGCGGCTCTCAGGAATAGCACTGGGTAGCTCCCAGGACCAAGAGGGGACAGTGATGCCCCAAAAACAAGCAAACAAAAAGAGTGGAGTAAATCATCCTGTACTAATGAAAAAGAAGAACATAGGGGGTTGAGCCCCAGTGGTGTAGTGATTGTGCGCTGGACTGCGGCCTACTGGTATGGAGGTTCAATTCCTCCAGAGGAGCAAATGCTGGGCCTCCTACTCCCACCACCAGAGGGCAGTGATGCCACCCCCCAAAAAAAGAAGAACATAAGTAGAACATGCTGACTGGAAATGATCCTAATTTTTGATGCAATGTACATATAGATTATGATCACTGATCACAGTGGTGTGCATAAGCAAATGTGGTGAAGAAAGCTGATGGTTCTCAGCTATCGAAAGGTAAAGCATCTGGGGGTTTAAAGGCTTGAAAGTAAACAAATTGCCAGGTAGCTTAGAACTAAAGCCCACATGGAGGAAGCACACCAGCCTGTGTGACCATGAGGTATCAAAGGGGTCATGTATCAGACATCAAAGAACTAAAAATTATATCATTATAAATGAGGAGTACAGATGATAAAGCGACATTCCCTTATAGAAGGGTCGTGGGGAGGAAGTGAGTCAGTTAAGGAGCAATGTAGCCACAATGAAATATTCAACTTTCTTCTAGTTCTTAAATTCTTCCCCCTCGACACTATCATGATCCTAATTCTACCTTATAAATCTGGCTAAACCAGGAGATGTACACTGGTATGGATAGGAGCCAGAAACATGGGGAATTCAGTACAGATGATCCCTTCAGGACCAGTGGTGAGAGTGGTGATACTGAGAGGGTGGAGGGAGGGTATAGAAAGGGGGAACCAATTGTACGGATCTACATATAACCTCCTCCCTGGGGTATGGACACCAAGGAAGTGGGTGAAGGGAACACATCGGACATTGTATGATATGACAAAGTAATGATACTTTGTAAATTATCAAGAGTTCATGGAGGGGGAATGGAGATGGGGGGCTGTAGGGGGCATATGGAGAGCTGATACCAGGGGCTTAAGTAGAAGGAGAATGTTTTGAGAATGATGATGGCAACAAGTGAATAAATGTGGTTGGCATACAATAGATGTGTGTATTGCTTGTGATAAGAATTGTATGAGTCTTCAAAAATGATTTAAAAAACAGATTAGACAATCAGAAGATGATGGATAAACCAAATAGAGTTAATGATCAGATCCTAAGACATTTTTAAACAAGAAAATAGTGTGTTTAGTGCTGTTCTGAAGTCAATATAATTCAGTCACCTGGATCCTTAAGCTTTTAACAGATTCCAATCTCTTCTATAAAGGCAGAACAAATATTCCCCTTTCTACTATAGCTATAAGTCCAATTCCCTTCTTTTCAAAATTGAACTTGTGGAGTTGTCTAACTCACTCCCTCTTCAGTTCTAACTAGTTATAACTTTGATTGGCTAATGAATGACTCTCAGAATGAACTCTCAGAGGCTCTAGCATGAATTAAAAAATTAAAAAAATATAAGGTCTTATCTTACTTGATTTGTGATTTGATGCTTCCTAGTCCTCACAGAGTGAGTCCTCACAGTTCCCATTCATCTGTCAGTTTATCCGGTTGTGCTGGCTGGCACAGTTACTGTACCATCAGAATTTCAAATAATAGCAAGGTTGGTCATGTTAAGTGAGTTTCATCAAAGCTTACAGAATTTGAAAAAAAAGGGGAGAGTCATTAATTTCTGAAAAAAAATTGTAAGTGAAAGTCTTATAGGTGACATTAGAACATTGTCTTATATTGTATTAGAAAATGTGTCCGGTTGAAATGCATTCAAAATATGAGAGTAAAATATTGCTGCCAATTCATAGAAGCATTTATGAAGCAAAATATTAAAACATAAAACATAGTTTTACATACCGTCAATCTAGCTTTACATATCTTAAAGGCAATGCTTGTATCTCTCTTAGCCTCCCTTGAAGAATTTTGTGCTCTTTGATTTATGCATTACCCAAACAGCAGTTTTTGCATACTTGAAAAACTTAAACCGTGTTATTTTTAATTTTCCTTAGAGTATTGGGATTAAAAAAAAATCAGAGCTGTAGAATAGTTGGCATCAGCTTTCACAGGGAAATTTGTATAGGAATTTGCTACCTTCAAATAATAGGCAGTGTTCTTATTGGAAAGGGAGAAAAAACATTGTTAGTCACAAGTTGCCAAGTCCCAGAGCTGAATTTGGAGTGCATCATGAGTTGCTCACATATAAGTTCACATTGACAGTAGAAATAATTAAAACAAGAACTGAAGAGCTAAGGTATAACCTTAAGTGTATCCCATCTGAGATTAGAGATGATCTCAAGAAGAGATTTTCCCTGTTGAGCACTAGTGACCAAACCCCAGACAAGAAGTGGGATAATGTAAAGGATATCATACATAAAGGAACCAAAAGATTATTGATAAAATAAGGATTAAAATGGACATCAAAATGATGCTGATCTTTTTCTGGAAGCAAAGTGTAACTGAAGTGAATGGAGGAAATGATGAATGGACCTGATGATAAATTTTTAAGAAAAGGCTTGTAATGCTTCAAGAGTTCACTTTACTAAGAAAGTGGAAAGAGAGCTAGCTGGCCAACAGACTGAAGGCGATTAATATGTGTGCCCATTTCAGAGAAAGCTAGTTCAACAAATATCAAAATGCTCATGCAATTTCATTGATTTCACATACAAGGACATTTATTTTGAAGACAATTCAAATATGGTCATATGAATAAATTGTCCAAGAACTTCCAGAAATTTAAGGCAAGTTCAGCATAGAAAGTGGAATAAGATTTATCATTGCTGATGCCAGATAGATATTGGCTAAAGCTAGAGCTAACTAAAAATATGTTTATCCATACCTAATTTCTTTGAAAATTATTCATTGGTGGGAATCACAATAAATTACAGATAACATGGTGAATCAAAGGAATTTCAGAAAACTTTTCATGTGTTCATTCTGAATCTCTGTAGAGAGCAAGAGGCAGCAATAAGATAAGAACATGAGTATACTGCTTAGTTTAAAATTAAAGAAGTGATGTATCAAAGTTGTTTCCTTTCACCATCATTATTAATCATTATGGTAAGCAAATATCCATGAAGCTGTATTATATGAACTAGAACAAGACATCAGAATTGGATGTCACAACATCCACAAAACATCACCTTTCTCCCTTAATGCCCAGTTGACTCACCTCCTGATAAAGATCAAAGACTGAAGTCATTCAGATATATTAGACTTCATCTAAAAAACATCATCAAAATCATTCTCAAAACTATACCAATTAGCATTATCCTGGCAAAATGGAGAGATTTTCTTTAATTTAGATGCACAATCATTACAGATTAATGTAGGTGTCAGGTAATCAAATGGCATTAGGCAAATCTACTTAAAATTGTACTATAGTGCCAAAATGTAAAGATGTCATTTGGAGAACTAAGATGGTTTGAAGTTGTTCAACTACTATTCATCATTTGTAATTCAACTCATTCATAATTTCTTTAATGAGGTCTTTTCTGTACCCTAGATGTATTAATGTTGTTGTGACTCACGGTTATTTCTATGAGAAACAGAAAAAAGTGGAAATTGGTGTTGCATTATTCTTCTAGTGGGTTGCAGATTGTACTGTTGTGATGAATAATATTTTCACTGATTCTCAAAAGTAAGTAACTGATCTTTCTTCCTAGTTAATATTAGTATGTTAAGTTCTGCTGAGGTCTGTTAACCAAGGCACACAGCAGAATTGATGGGGCAGTGGCTGCACATGAATACATTCACAGGGACGCAAACCCAGAGCGCCCTTATGGAAGGTATGGATTCTACTACCAATTACCACAGGAGTGGTAAAATATGCTAATCTATGCATACTTGATAGCATGTAAAATGTTCATAGATAGATTGGTACCAGTACTTGTTGATGAAAATGCTGGTGGTTCAAACCCACTAGCTGTTTCTTGTAAGAACAAGGTGGCTTCCTTGAACACTCACAGAATTGGAAGATCTAACTATACTCTATCTTTGCACCATCTCTATGTAAGGAATCAACCCACTATTGATAGGTTTGAGTTAGTTTTACTTGGTAAGTCTTCTCTCTATATATGATTGTGATGATTTAATATCTTTTAAATAATATTGTTTGTAGGTGCCATTGTGTGTGTTCCAACTCAAAGCACAGCAGAAAGAAATACTGCACAGACCTGTGCCGCCTTCACGATTGTTCCTATGTCTGAGTCTGTTGATGCAGTCACCATGGCCAATGTACTTAATGAAAATTCTGTGGTTCAAGAAAGGTTTACATTTGCTCATTTTGTGCAAAATCCTTAACTGGCAGCTAGAATTTTGTCAATAAATGTGCACATTGCATAATGTGGTATCAGTATTTACTGACCAGGAGAAATAACCAAAAGACTTTCAATGAATTGCAGGAGAAAATAAAACAAGTAGATCTAAGTAACTCTCATGATAAACACAGAACTAAAATACATGTTCATTCTTTAGTCAGAGAGAGCCATTGAAAATCAACTATCAGAGTAAAATTGTCAACCAATTACCAACCTTCAAAAAATGGAAACTGTGTGTGTGTGAGTTCCAGATAGAAAACTTATGTAGAAACACAGGACAGTGATATTTAAATCTAGAACTAACCTATAATGCATCAAGTTCAAATGACCAAATATTGTATATACCATAATTGCATTCATTATTATCAAGTTCGTATTAATCTCTGTCTGAGAGCAAGGCTATAATCATATCTGAATTTTACTCCAAGGAGATTCTGCCAGAAGCCTAATTTGTATAAGTACTCTGTAGATTTAAATTTTTGTCCCCACTCTCCTCAATGACCATTTACATGTTGAGAGCTCACAAGGTAAGTTCTGACACATTTCCTTCCCTTATATTTGGATATTTTTTTATTATCAACTTTGCATTACACAGGATGATGTTCTTCCTCCATGTGGTTTAGCTTATTCCTTGGTTAGATGGCTGATTATTTGAATACAAGCCTATAAGAACACAGATGCTGTTCTTTTGTTAAAAAAAGCATTTTATTGAGGCTCATACAACTCCCTCTGTTTTCTTCTCAACACTTGGCCATAGCACTCATGTGTTCCATGATCTCTCTGTGAGGATTAGTATGGCACAGGGTCAAAACATTAGAACTAAAAGTTATTGGACTGGGGTTGGAATAAAGGGGGGCATAATCCATTATCCTGTCTATAGATTATGTATGCCTGTGGTTCACTTTAGATGTCTCGTCATTTTATGATATGGAACATTATCAATCACCCCATTAGGGCATAATGAAATTCCCTTGATACTGCCTTTAATGTATCTAATGGCATAAAAGTTAACATACTTTTGAGAAAAGGAGATAATTCAATTATAGCCTAGCTGTGAATCTCAGTACGAAAATTGCTGATTTGTACAGATTTAATTCTTAAAAGATGTAAGAACAGGGGATTCATGCTAGGAGGAAATTTCCAGAAACATTCATTTACAAAGGCAGATTATTTCCTACCATATTAATAAATACTATATTAAATTAAATATGACATTAAAATAGCAAACATATGGTAGTTCTGAAATATCTTTCATTGGACTTCCACTAGAGGTCATAACTTTTTTGCATCACTGCCCTCTGGTGGTGGGAGTAGGAGGCCCAGCCTTGCTGCTGGATTTGAACCTCCATGCCAGTGGGCCGCAGTCCCGTGCATAACCACTACAACACCAGGGCTCAGCCTAGAGGTCGCAAATTTTATGGGAGCACAAAGTCTTATCTTTCTTCTTTGGATCAACTGGTACAGTTGCATTGCTAAACTTGTGGTTAACTATTCAAAAGATAGCCTAATACCCTCTCAACTTCCCAAAGAACACAGTGTGCCAACTTTCTCTTGCATACACATGAAGAAAACAAACTCACTGCCATGGAGTCCATTCCAACTTATAGTGCTCCAATAGGACACGGTCGAATGGCCCAAACTGTGGGTTTGGGTTTCTGAGAATGTAACTGTTTACAGGAGTGCACAACCTTTTCTTTCCTCGGAGAAATTGCTGGTGGTTTCAAACTGTTGACCTTGTGCTTAGCATAGGACCAGTAATTGAAGATAGTCCAGAAAGAGGTAGTTTTTAATCTACTTTCAAATGTAATTATTTGTGGTTAATAAGATGGTGGTATATGTGGGAAACCAAGAATTGGGAAGAGAGTTTACATGGACAAGTTCTTTATTATCATATTTATGAAGTCTGGGAGGCCAGTTTTCTGGGTGGAGGGAGGCCTTCATACTTGTGAGTAGAGAGTGAAAGTAAACAAGCTGCCATCCAGCTCAGAAGCAAACCCACATGAACGAAGCACACCAGCCTGTGCGACCATGAGATGTTAAAGGGATCCACTATCAAGCACCAAAGAACTAAAAATTATATCATTATAAATGAAGAGAAGTACAGATTTTGGACACAAAGCATTTCAAAAAGTGAAGCGACGTCCTCTTACAGAAGGTTTGCAGTGGGGAGATGAGCAAGTCAATGTCCAGTGTAGTAACAATGAAATGCACAACTTTCCTCTGGTTCTCAAATGCTTGCCCCCATCCACTATCATGATCCCAATTCTACCAGACAGATTCAGCTAGATCAGGAGATGTACACTGGAGTTGGAAACATGGGGGATTTAAGATAGATGATCCCTCTTGACTAGTGGGGGTAGTAGTGATACTGGGAGTGTGGAGGGATAGTGGAGTAGAGAGGGGGAACTAATTTTAGGGTTCTACGTATGACCTCTTCTCTGGGGTGCAGACAACAGAGGGGTGGGTGAAGGGATACATTGGATTGTGTATGATTATAACAATTTGCAAATTATTAGGGGTTCATTGGGTGAAGAGGAGGGGGGAATATGGGGAGCTAGAATTTAAAAAAAATAACTAGAGGAAATGGGGAAAGAGGAGATTATACCAAGGGCTCAAGTGGGAAGTGTTTGGAAATGAATGTGGTGAAATGTGTGCAGATGTGCTTGGTACAGATTATGTACTGAGAGCCCCCATTGAAATCTATATTTTAGGAAAAGAAATCAGACCTGTAAGATATGAGAAAAATGATAATTTATAAATTATCAATGGTTCGTGAGGGTTGGGGGAGCATGGAGCGAAGGGGAAAATGAGGAGCTGATACCAAATGCTTCAGTAGAAAGCAAATGTTTTGAGAATGATGGACGGCAACAAATCTACAACTGTGCTTGACATACAATGGGTGGATGGATGGATCGTGATGAATTGTATGAGCCCCAATAAAAAGAATTTTTTCAAAGAGAAAGGCAAACAGTAAAAAGATGACACCCCACCATGTACCCCTATAATAATGCCAGTTGTAAGGTGCTACTTCCATGCACATAATTGCTACTATACTCTTGAAGCTTATCTCCTCAATGGCTATCTGCTTGAAGCTTTTCTGCCACTGAGGGCAATCAGACCCTATTACTTGCTCTACTGAATGTAGGGTCAACTCCTTTGTGCTAACGATCATATGGCGTTCCTCTGGAGAAGAGCTCGGGGACACCGCAAGTCCAGCCAAGGTTAGATCACTATTGTGACTCGAGAGAGAACCTGTCAATTTTATTACAGATGCGCCTTCCTATCACGTGTGTATCCTATTATCTCATTTTCCTGTTATGGTTACACTGATACAACCCTTTCCTGTGTCGTAGGTATCTGCTGTGGCTTGCATGCCCAAGATGATATGGGTTTGTGATAGGCTCATGTTGCCATAGAGAGGTGAGCACTTGCATGATTTTGCCTGTGGTTTCATTAATGTAACCCTCAATTACATAACTTTCTCTGGGATCCATGTGGTTGTGGGGAGGCTGATGAGCTAAGGTAAAGGAAAGATGATCCCTTTCGCCTGTGCTCTGCTTCATTGACAGTTTTGCAACTCCAGCAACTCCTGGGGGGGTGGGGGAGGGGAGAGTCTGGCCTTATTACTCCCTTAAATAGGTAGACTCTTGGAAGTACACAGGTGCTTGCTATCAATTAGCCTTGACTCCATGGAAGTGAAAGAATGAGAAGAGAGTAGCAAATACCATCTACAGAAAGCTGTCCCAGTGAATGGTACCATACAGTTTGTTTTTCTTAGTTTTCCAAAGTAAACTTATTTTCAAAACTTACTTTTTTGTTGCTGTCCAGGGGACTCCAACTCATGATGAACCTGTGTATTTCAGGGTAGAATTGTGCTCTGTGATGCCCTCAATGATCTTTTAAAAAGTAGATTGCAAAGCGCATCTTCATTTTTTTTCAAAAGTAATTAGTTGGCATTTACCATTTCACAAGGCAACATATGATCGAGAACCAATGGTATTGAAACAAAGCCCAAGCTTTACTGAAGGCCATAGAGAAAAACAAGACTCCAGGAATTGACAGTGTTTTTTATAACAGTAAAATAATTTTTTCAAAATAATTTTATTGGGGGCTCTTACAGCTCTTATAACATTCAATGCATCATCTGTATCAAGATATTAGCACACATGCTGCGACATTCATTTCCAAACATTTTCCACTTGAGCCTTGGTATAAGTTCCCCTTTCCCCTTCCTTTTTTTTTTTAAATTAATCATTTCATTGGGGACTCATATACCTCCCCTCTTGATCCATTTATACATCAATTGTATGCAGATCACACTCGCACACTTGTTTCCATCATCACTCTTTAAACATCCTCCCTGCACTTAGGGCCCCAGCACTGACTCCCAGTATTTCACTTCCCTCCTCTCCCCTCCCCATGAACTCTTAATAATTTACAAAATGTTATTGTATTTTCATATTGTATACTGTCCCATGTGTCCCTTCACTCACTTCCCTGTTGTCCATGCCCCAGAGAGGAGGTTATATGTAGATCCCTGAAATTGGCACTTCCTCTAAGATACTATGAGGTGACTTGAACCTTCAACCTTCTGGCTAACAGTTAAGTATTTTAATAATTTCATCACCCAGGAATTCTCAAATGTGTTTTTCTCACTATTCAATCATTCTTGATTCATTAGACGTCTTCTGTGTTTCAATAATAATCTCTCTCACATAGTAGACTCTCATATAAAAAAAGTGTGATCATTCTATTACTTCTGCTGAATTGAAATTAGCATTTTACCTCTACTGAACAGTCTATGGGATTGTAGCTGTTGAAACATTATTTATCCAAAATCCTCACTTGTTGTCTTTTTGAACTGCATGTACATCTCCTACCTCTCCCCATTTGCCTCACAAAGCATATGTGGAATTAGCCCTGCTATTGTGTCTCTTCAGTGGCATCCTATTATAGAACAGTAATATATATGATTTGAATCCATGCTTAAAGTGCTCTGTGGGTAAGAGGTGGTATTCCATTTTGCTTTTGTCTACCTTACATTTTACTCATTTAAATGAATTCTCTCCTACATTCTGGATTCAAGAGCAGACTTTGTCTTCTAATAAGCAGAACGGAATTGGAACACACCTCTTCACCATCACTGACAGATTAATTTGACAAATACTGGGCTCCTTCACATTAGACCAGCCAACAGCTTGCTCAGTTACTCTGATTTGCTTTAATTTATTTTGCAAAAGGCCCTGGTCTATCAAGTTAAATGTCTTGATCATTCATCAGTTTACAGAGAGGAAAGAGCCCCGGGTGATAGCCACATTATCAATCTGTGAAAGGCGAACACTTGGGTAACTCATTGAACTGAGTGAGGTCTATAGCTTCTAATATTTTAAGTTACTGGAGGTCATGGCTGAGCAGTAATCTTCCCATTGTCAAATATTACAAATGTATAAGCAGACCTTTGTTTTCATGAACTAACTGAGCTCTAAATAAATATGCATCTCTTTGTAGTTCATTCCTGAGCAGGTATTAATTCAGAAAATTTTCGTCCTATTATGACATTAGTTTGGTGTGTACACGGAAATTGCTGCTTTTGACAGGTCTATTAGTTTTATTGGTTGCTGTAGTGATTTAGCTCACAGTATGTGAGAAGTTTATTTTTTAATTGGCTGTGCCTTTCATTATGAATGTGTTTATGAGACACTATAGCAGCTTAACATTTTAATGTTTCAATGTTTTCCACAAATTTGGTAATCTTGTAAACAATGTTTCTGAAGGTCCTATACACAATTTACAGAATAGGATTGAACAAAAAAACTAGTAAATTTAGTTTCATCTTTAATATTATTTGCAATACTCTTTGATATCAACCTTGACTACTCTACCTAATAAGGAGGAAATGATATATGGACCAAAAGTAAAAAAAGAAAAAAAATCTGATCAGAAATAAGGCATTGTATATTTACTCCTTATATTTCATTAGAAATTAACAATAAATTCCATTATCAAAACAGAATGTTAGATGTCTATTGCAACAGGTACATTTGCTGCAAAATAAAAGTGACAACTGCAACTTATTTAGAGGACTCCATCTGAGAACTAAGGTGTGCCTGCCCCAAGTCATAATATTTTAATTCACCTCATAGGCATATGGCACCTGCACAAAGAATAAAGAAACCTAGGAAATGGTTGATATGCTTGAATCACAGTGTTTGAAAATAATATTGCAAATACCATAGATTGCCAAAAGAACCAACAAATCTGTCTCGAAGGAAGTTCAGTTAGAATGTCCCTTAGAAGCAAGGATGATGAGGCCTTCTCTCAAATGTTTTAGATATGTTAGCTTCCTTTATCTGTCTCAATCTACTGTATCTGTCCTTTTATAGCTAAAATCTTTATATAATATGTTTATATTTTCTCTCTTTGATTTCTTAAGTCTCATTCTCTCTAGAACCTAATTCATTCAGGTTTCCATTCTGCCTTTCACTTTGTTAAATTCAAAGATTAATTCCAAATTAGCCTCTTACTTGACATATAAGCAACACTTGATACCGCTAGTCAGTTTTTTTCTTATGAAAACAATTTCTTCATTTGATTTATAGCACACACATCACTGAGCTGATTTCCTTCCTTTGCAAATGACTATATTTTATCTTTCTTCTTTGCAGATTGTTATTCTATTCTTTGACTTGAAAACTTGAACTTTCCTAGACTCAGTCTTTAAACTTTACCTACTTATTATTACCTATTAGCATATTTCTTCTTGATTTTATTAATTGTTTGACTAGAGCAAGTCTACTCTACTAATAGTTATCCAATATACAAAAATAGTAATATACTTACTATGTAGGTCTTTGCTATTCTCAAAATTATTGTTATACTTAGGCACATTACTGCAGCCATAGTGTCAATTCATGTTGGTGGAGGTATTTTTCTTTTATACTAACTCTTACCAAGTGTGAACTTCTTTCCCCAGGATTGATCTCTCCTGGTATCCAAAGCATGGGAGATAAATTCTTACCATTCCTGATTCTAATCTTGTGTCATTTTGAGGAATAAAAAGGTCACCCCCAAACAGAAAAAAAATAGCGCTTTCATAGTAAACATTTTTCCCACCACGTGAGCATCCAGCAACTCACTCTGAGTAAATGCACCCAAAGACATCACGTAGGAAGGTTCTGTCTGGTCACAGTGGATTTTGTCATGAAAGCAGTTTCATTAAAACATCATATTTTTGTGTGTTGACCAGTTTTAGAGATCAGCATGCAGCTGTGAAATTTCGTTTTCTGTTCCAGAAAAATGCCTCAGAAACTGTTGTGATGCTGAACACAGCATACAAGGACAGCGGTATCAGGAAAACTCATGTGCATGCGTGGTGAAATATCGATGGACAAACTTCATTCTAGATGCGGAAGTGCTATCAGTCATCCAAACAGAAGATTTTTGAAAAATACTGAAAATGTTTGAAAAATGTGTCCAAGACTAGCACCGTAAATTTGACAAATGTATTAAGTGTAATGGCAAGTATTTTAAGGTGATAGGATTGTTTAGTGAAAAAAATTAAATACATAGCTTTGAAAAAGATTTCTGATTTTTTATGGGTACCTCCTCATATGTAACTTACATGTAGAGTGACTGTATTTTAGATCTGCATGTTCACACATTACTCCTTTTTTAAAACTATCACTAAAGAACTATTTTAGTAATAATTTTATGCATATATCCTTAATTTCAAAGCTTTTTCTGTGGAAGAAGATTGTACCTGCATTGTTATGAAGACTATAACAGATAACTCAGGGAAGCAAATAGTAATAAAGCTAATACATATGGATTTATCAAAAAATTAACTTCTTACTATTGGCATTTAATGGATAATAAGCATGGAAAATATAGATTATAGATTATATTACAATCTATTAGGTGTTATTAGTAACTATTTTATATGCATGGGTGATAGAAGAATAAAATAATATTATTTAAATGAAATATTTTGAGTATCATTTTGCCCAATTTAACAGTAAATTTAATCTCTCTCTAAAAGTAACAACAGAAGTACCTATTTGATATGCGATTTTTTTATTTTGATATATTTTCTAATAAACAATGTGGATAAGTGAGTTAAATATAAATTTAAATTTTGTAATATTTTACTTCAGCCATTGAAGTTCTAAAGAAATTTAATACACAGCTATGTAATTATTTGCAGAAAATGGTCTAAATCTAAACTATGATAAAATTCCATATTATAAGAAAAGACATATAGGGTAATATTTGATATAGAAACACACAATCCATTAGGAATTATAACTATGTCCTGAAAAATTTGGCAACATCTATACACAACTCCTTGTAAAGGAAACTAATTTCCTCACAAATGGCACACTAGAGAGCGTCATGATAAATGGAGAAGAGATAGAGATTGTTGAAAATTTAATTTTGCTTGTTTCCACTCTCACTAATCATGGGAGCATCATGATAAAAGAGCACTGGAAAAATGTGTTGTGTAGGATCTTTGTAAAGTGCTGAAAAACAAGCATGTCACTCTTACGATTACATTGTGCTGGCCTAAGCTGTGGTATTTTTTACTGTCTCATATGCATGTTAAAATTTTACCTTGAATAAGGAAACCAAAGTAGATGCTATGCATTTGAATTGTAGTTCTGCAAAGAATATTGACCATGCATTCCCCCAAAAAGGATGCAATAGAAGAAGTCCAGCCAGACTACTTCTCAGAAGCAAGGATGGAGTGTGGACAAGTTATTAAGAGAGACCGGGCCCTGGTGAAGTAGAAAGACTTCAAGAAACACAAAGACTCTCAGTGAGGTGAACTGACACAGCTTGGGGTACAATAGGCCAAACACAGTCATGAAGGTGGTGAAGGCGAAAAGGCTTCATTGTGTTGTGCATAGGCTTACTGTGGATCAAGGGACATCTAATAATAGCAAGATGTGCAGACTTAGAAGAGAGCCAGCAAACTATAAAAATATCATAAACTATTTTGACGTGAGTAATGATAAAACTTTTCAGCGGGGTTCAGGTGATTTGTGCCATGTACATATTTCTACTATACTTTATTATAAACCATGAGAAGCAACACAAAATTGACTCTAGTTCCCATTGTGAATCAATAGTGGTGGCCTACTTTTAATAGAGAATTTTAAAAGATGTTTTATCGAAATCAGTATAATTTATTGGAACAATGGTTCAGCATTATTTTTCAGCTTAAAAATAAGATGAATCCTATTTAAAAAGTAGAGAGAATGGTTGAAAGAACAGCGACTGAGTGTTAGAATGAAAACTTTAGGATTTGAAGGATTATAAATAAAACAGCCACTGCAGTGATAGTGCTTCCTGCTCCCCTTCCTAGCCCCAAGATATACAACTGAAAGATATAAAAAAGTATAATTTTAAGGTGACAGGTTTATCAGACATTCATGTAGGATTACTGAATTTAAAATGTGAGAGCAAACCAAAGCTCTGAATAGGCTAATAAATAATTCAATAAACCAAAATGATTTTTAACAATGAATTAGAATGAAATGGGATATCATCTATAGAATAATGATAAATGCAATCTTTTCAGAGGTATATTTTTAAAAATAGAAGTAGTGCAAAGAAGAAACATTATCTGATACTTTGTAATAAAAGTTCAAGGAATGAAAAACAAACAAAAATCTTACAAGGTGAGTATACTATTATCACTAATCCTAAAAGATACACCTCCTATAAAATGGAAATTACACACATGAATAACAGCATGAGTAAATTAATAAGACTGTTCATGCTTTTATTCTTATTTTTATGTTTAGTTTATAGGTGCGTTTTTCACAGTTTTATATGCATGTGTATTTAATAGGTCACGCTTTTAGAAAGTGAAGGAAATTTCATTAGGACTAAGAAGATTTAGTGTTGTCCCCTGCAGCACTGTGGTTCATTGAGTGGATGTCATGGGTCGTACTGGAACTGGCCCTCCAATCTTCGCTGTGCATTGGCTGATCCTGAGCAGGCATGTTGTCCTCATCAGGGGCACATAACAGAGCAGCAATGGGAGCAGAGGAGGAATTCTGAGGAGCCCTGGACATCATCCTCTGACCTGGGGGGGTGATCAGTATTCTGTACTTCAACAGACCTGGCTGGGAGACGTTTACAAAGTCAGCAGATAGACCTGGATATCTATATGATAAACAGGAACACGTGATAAGCATGCCAAATCTGGACGATGAATAAGGAAGACCAAAGAATAATTGAGGGCTTTGAGTTAGGATGTGGGTAAAGATATTTCCTCATTTGCTAGAAGGAAGAAATCTGTCTTGGAAGATGTACAATCAGAGAGATTCTGAGAAGTGAGAAGGGAAAAATTAGTCTCACGTACTGTGGATATGTTATCAGAAGGAGCAAGTTTATATTGAGATGGACATCATGCTTGAAAAAGTAGTAACAGTGAAAAGGAGGAAGGGTCTCAGCAGGATGGATTGACCCAGTGACCAGCTCAGTGCAAAGTAGCAAGTGTAGGTATGTGCACGGCTAACCAGTGTTCCTTCTGTTGTGCATAGGGAGGCTGTGAATCTGATTTGGGTCCACATCGCCTAGCAACAGCATCAGGGTACAATAAGGGGTTCTGTAGAACAGCAATCTTCTTTCTTTACTCACTCATCCTCCTTCCTGTCCAATTTTCTTCTTTCATGATCAGAATACTTCCCTAAGTGAAATGTCTAAAAACATTTAAAATCTTCTTTTTGATGTATTTCTTTTGTTTTCAAATGTCTACTTGAGGTTAGTGAAGCAAGGGAATGCTTTGAGGATATTAAAAAAATAATGTACAGTGAAGTAAATGTTTGTGATCCACTCTTCCCTTGATAAACAACCAGAAACCTGATAAGAAATATGCTGTAGGAGCTTGACTTCAACGGTCTCTCTAAGTTTCGTCTGCTTTGGCATTGGTATTATGGTGCATGCCTTTTTGCCAGTAAAACTCAGAACAAAGACACACACACACACACACACACGGGTTCTCAACATCAGACTTGGTAAGTCTGTATCAGATAGGGTACATAGAAAACTGCATGATCATATATTTTCCACCAGCTATGCTTCTCCTGGTGAACCCTTACTTTCTAAGTAGCTCCACTTGAGTATACAGCAGCTAACTCAAACTCAAAATTAAACATGGCACCTGAAAAGTGGTGTTTTCTCTCTAATTTCCATTTCACTGTTTGCCACACACAACACCAAAAATCTATGCTTCATAATAGTAACCCGCTTTCCCTTTGCAAGCCCAGTCAATCAAGCTCCAATTCTGAAATAGCTCTTTTCTTTTCATCTGTGACTTTCTTTAATATTATCATCTTATGTCAGATTGGGTAGTAGTTTCTATTTTAGCAGATCATGCTTTCTCTTGAACTTGAGTTCTCATTCTCAAATGTAAATATGACTACGCTGCTTTCACATTTTAAATATCAAAAGGGTTCAAATAACTTTTTCTGAGTAGATCTTAAACTACTTTCCACCAAATTGGCTATAAGTGCCCTTAAGTTTTACTCCTTGTAAGTTTCTTACTCCAGCCCAGGACTCCAACCAGACAAATTCAACATACTGCTCCCTAATTATGTCATCAGTCAAGTAGCTCTGGCTGCCAAAATTACCCTTGCTAGTCCCTTGATTGTCTACTGAAAGACCAGGAAGTCAAAAGAAACAGTTTTTTGTTTTTCTTTCAGGAAGACCTACCTTACTTTTCTTCTGCCATGTGGTATGTAAGAATCAATGAGAGGTACCTGTACACATTTCTCCCAATTTCAGAGTTTCATTTTTAAGCATATTTCTTCTGTCTTGTGACTAGTTGTAGTACTGTTATAATGCATCACAGAATTTTTTGTTCTACTGATGGTTTCTATTTCTAAAATATGGATGCATGCTTAGAAAGCATAACCCTATTGCCTGAAAAATGGAAAAGATAAAAATCGATTATCTTATTTTAAATATATTTATTATATAATTGTAACTCAGTAAAATAAATATATAAATTGAATGTGACATTGTTAGAGTTCATATTTATTACTTTAAATAATAAGAAATATAAAATCATATAAACAATTTAATGCTCATGCTACTTAGTGTATGTGTTAGTCTGTGTGAACTAGAGAAACAAATACATAGACACATATATGATATGAGGGTATGGTTTATATACAAGAGGAATAGGACATTGAGAATGCATCCCAACCCAGTCCAGTTCAAAGTCATATGTCCCATGTGCCTGACACCAGTTTATAATGTCTCCTTCTGACTCACAGTCATAGGCCAGTGGGTGCCGAGTACTGGCACAAGCAGGGGTCCCCTCATTGCTTCTCATTTCCAGGGCTCAGGGTCCATCAACAGCATCCAATGGTGGTAGAAGCAACTCAGTGCTGACAGGGATCTCCATGTGGCTTCTCCAGCTTCAGAGGTCTGGTCCCATCAGGGCAAAGCCATATGGCTTCTCCTTCAGCTCCTGCATTTCCTCAGACACTGCCATCTTGTCATGTCCACAGTTCATTGTCTCTGAGGCTAACTCCTAACAACTGGGGAGATAGCTTCTCATCTTCATGAGGGACATATCATCAGATTTCCCAGAAGCATCAGGAGAAAGCCATGCCCACACGAATGCCTCATTGACTACTCAATGGCTGTCTCCAGATTAACAGGCTAGACTCCATCCCTACATCTCAATCATGAATTTAACATAAGCACATGACAGCCACAGGGTATAAATTGAGTAACAATTTTAAGAACACTTAAGAACACATATTGTGTTCAGTAAGTATTTAAAGTCACATCTCATACATACCTTGTTGCACCTCTCTGTAAGTGTATTTTTAGACATGCTATTTGATTGACTTTATTATTAGAGAATAAAAATGTTAACTTTTCTTCTATAGCAACAAAAAATAAATGCCCAATTATAAAATGCTAAAGATTTATCAAGTTTAATAGATTAATTCTAATAAAAAGAAAGCAGTCACTTACACAGCCAAGTAAACCTCTGAAGTTGTGCAGTGATGTTTTCAAATGACTATCTGTGTTTACAAGAAGCTCTTGTGGAGCTGTGGGTGAGGTGTTGGGTTGCTAAACAGAGGTTGGTGGTTCAAATCCTGCAGTCACTGCACAGACAAAGATGAGTTTTCTGTGCCCCTAGAGATTTAGTTTCTGAATCCTATGAATATGGGACTTTTTGAACCAGAATCCACCTAATGATAGTGGGTCTCTTTATTTTAACTGGGATTTTTTTTCCCTGGGGAAAAAAAATTTAACTGGGAGTTTTATGCTGGGATTTTTTTCCCTAATTAAAATCATACAATGTAATAATTGTAGGGAAAGGTATGTTCTATTTCCAATATTTTCCCCAGTGCATTTAGACATTTATTTCCATGCAGATGGGAGATTGCAAGTAAAATGGTTATCATTTAGTAATGTGTTAAGTAGAAACAAAAGTCTTTATTTCAGATGATAATTCTTTAAAAACATATGAGTGTATAATAAATGGTAAATGAAAATATTCTGTGACTGTTTTAGGCTGCGTAGACTAGAGAAGCAAATTCATAAACATACATATGTATAGAAGAGTTTTATATAAATGGTAATTGTACATAAAGAAAGCATCATGGCCCAGGGAGATCAAATCCATAAGTTTGATAGTAACCCATATGTCCAACAGCAATCTACAAACTCCTTCAGACTCAGGTAACACAAACAATGATACCAAATGCAGAATGACTGCAAACCAGATGGGTAGGAAGTCTTGTTGTAAGCATCTCAGCACTGGCAGGAGTCTCCACGTGGATTTTCTAGGTCCATATTTCTTGCTGCATCTGCATAGGTCTATGTGGCTTCTCCTCACGGATGTCTCAAGGCAGCCAGCCTTGCCACAGGAGCCTCTCAGAAAGCAAACATTGTCAATAGAAAGTCTTCAAGGAAGGGAACCAAGAGAGATAGTGTTTCCAGTCTCCAAGAGGAACTTCCACATTTCCTGTATTTTTCAGGAGAAGCCCATGCCCACAGAATGTTCTTTCACTCCCACACCCTTACTCCTTAAATTGACACCAAATAGTTGGCTGTCAAGAAGACCAACTCAGATAGTAGCCATAATTTTCAATCAGTTTTATTGACATATGAGAACCATATCATACAACTTAGTAGCTCAAGCACATCAAAAATAATTGTATAACCATTACCACAATCAGTTTTAGAACATTTTCTATATTCTTATACTCATCATTATTAGCTCCCAATTTCCATCCAAAGACCCTGCCATACCCCCAAAGAATCATTAATCAAGTTACTGGTTTGTTATATTTATTTATTATGGATTTCTGTATATAGAAAAAACATTTTTTCAACCCCAGTCATAAAAAATAACACCAAAAAAGCTAAAATAGTTAAGAACCTTAATCAAAAAGAAAGCAGAACTTGTTAAAACTAGAACAAATTTGAATAGCTCATAAGGGGGATCAAAAAGTAGGGTGCAAAATTTTAAACTAACTATATCTGCAAAGATCCCACTGCATCTCCATGATAGCAAGACTATTCTCATCCCTGAACTATGATAAGAAGGGATGTACCAGGGATTTGTTGTTCTTAGATGCCATTAAGTCAGCTGTGACCCATAAAGACCCTATGCACCAAGGAGCAAAACACCGCATGGCCCTGCTCCACACTTACAATGGTGCCTGTGCCTGAAGCCATCGGTGCAGACACTGTGTCAATCCATTTCATCAAGGACTTTCCTCTTTTTCACTAACCTTTCACCTTAACAAGCATGATGTCCTTCTTTGACACAATTTTGCCACCCTTGCCTCTATGGAGATTGGTTTGTATTTTTAGCAGTACATTGTACCACCATTCAAATGCCTTCACTTTTCTACAGTCTTCGACAAGTGGCTTAATGTACATGTATTTCCCCCTTAATTTTTTTTTACTGAAATGGCTTTAAAATGGATCTAAAAGGAGATCAAATGATAAAATACTACAATTTAACCAAAATACATCTTCTGTCATTGACAATGCAATGCTTTCTGTTAATAATAAGTTTATTTGCACCCCCCCAACTATGGTCAGAGAGGGTTCACCAATAGTTTAATGTATGTGTAAAGCTGCAAAGGTATTGGTTTCTACTCGCAATCATAGTGTTTTTGCAGAACAGGTGTTCATAATTTATTCTCTGATCTCACTTTCTTCTTTATATTTGGCTTATATTATTTACAATCTAGATCATGCAGGCAGTGGGTTTTTTCCAGGTGGACTGGGTTGATGCCTCACTTAGATGACTGCTTGCTTGAGAATAAACTGCTAAGGCCACAGGCAGTATTACTTCTACTAGCTGGACACTCTGAAGTTTCTTCAGCACACTTTGCTAAGACATTTACATCTTCAACGATCTCTTCATGAGGGTGAGCATCAAGCAGGACCATCTTAAACGAATTGGTTATTGTTAAATTTGAACAAGGAATTAAGAACAATTCCCAAACTTATTCATGAATTTTAAATCTTGTTTTCCTCGTTCACTATTATTTTATCCAAAAAAAGAGAGCGCAAAATGAAAGAAAGGAAAAGAGGAGGTTGTACAATCAACATCAGCAATATTGGGATGAAATTCATCACATTATTGTTGTGAAATGCTCTAAAGTTGGCTACAATTCATAGTGAGCCTACGTACAACAGAATAAACCTCTGCCTGGTCCTATGGGGGCAGGAATGGGGAAATATGGGGATATATATATATATATATATATATATATATATATATTTAGTATTTCTACTAGCGTCTTTCCCAAAGGGACCTACAGCGTTTCACAAGAGTGACTGTTCATTGGGGGAAAGAGAATTATCAAACTTTGGGTAGATTATTGGACACTGGCTCTAAACTGGCACTAATTCTAGGAGATCCAAAGTGTTTCAAAGACCCACTAGTCAGAATGGGGACTTATGAAAGTGAATTTATCAAGGGGGTTTTAACTCATGTATGCCTCACTGTGGATCCAGTGGACCCTCAAACCCATTTTGTTGTTATTTCCCCAATTCCAGAATGCAACAGGGGAATGTACATACATAGTAACCAGCAGGACTCCAATATTAGATCCCTGAAATGTGGAATAAGGGCTGCTATGGTAGGAAAGGCCAAGTGGACATCATTAGAACTGCCGTTGCCAAGGAAAATAATAAACTAAAGGGAATACCACATACCTGGAGATATTGGAGAGATCAGTGGCACCATTAAAGCCTTGAAAGATTAACCCACCTATTTGGCTTGCAAAGAAACAGGTGGATCCTGGGGAATGAGAGTGAATTATTATAAACTTAACAAGGTGATGACTCAATTGGAGCTGCCATCCTAGATGAGATTTCATTACTTGAGAAAATTAATGCTCCTCCTAGGACTTGGTATGCAGTCATTGATCTGGCCATTAACTTCTTTTCAATATTAGTCTCAAAGGACAACCAGAAGCAGTTTGCCTTCAGCCAGCAAGGGCAACAATACACATTTACAATTCTCTCTCAGGGGTACATCAACCCTTCAGCTCTGTGTCACAATTTAGTAGGAAGATCCCTTGACCTCCAGTCTATTCTGAAAAATATCACTCTAGAAGAGACATTCCTACTAAAGTGAAAGATGAGATATTGCATCTGACCCTGAAAACAGTTATACAAGAGGCACAGCACCTAGCGGGCCTTTGCATTTTGGAGACAACATATTCCTCAAATGGGTGTTTTGCTTAGACATTTGTATCAAGTGATACAGAACGCCTCCAGTTTTGAGGGGTCCCAGAATAAGAAAAGGTTCTGTAACAGGTTTAGGCTTCTGGTCCCTCTGACCCAAAGCTACTACAGGTGTCAGTTGTACATGAAGATGCAATCTGGAGTTTTGGAAGATCCCTATTAATGAATCAGAGCAAAGACTGTTGAGATTTTGGAGTAAAGTCCTGCCATCCTCTGCAGACAACCGCTCACCCTTTTGAAAAAACAGCTATTGGTCTGTTACTAGACCTTGGTGAAGACCAAATGCCTCACCATGGGCCACCAAGTCACCATGAGACTGGAGCTGCTCATCATGAGTTGGGTATTGTCTGACCCATATAGTCATAAAGTTGAACATGCATACCCACACTCCACTGTTAAAAGGAAGTGGCATATATGAGTTTGAGCCAAAACAGGACCTGAAGGTACAATTAAGCTTCATGAAGAAGTGGCCCAAATGCCCACAGTCCCCATTCCTATCACAGTACCTCCGAGCCTGTACCTATGGTCTTCTGGAGAGTCTCACATGATAATTTATCTGAAGAACAAAAAAGTCATATTTGGTTCACAAATGACTCTGCATGATATGCAGGTGCCACTCGTGAGTAGATAGCAGCAGCACTACAGCCCCTCTATAGGCTCTCCCTACAGGACAGTGGTGAAGGGAAATCCTCACAATGAGAAGAACCTTGAGTAGTGCACCTGGCCATTCAATTCACCAGCAAGAAAAAATGACCAGCTGTGATAGTGTATACTGATTCATGGGCTGTGACCAATGGCTTTGCTGAATGGTCAGAGAATTGGAAAGAACATGATTGGAAAATTGGTGACAAGGAATTATGGGGAAATGTTATGTGGATAGACATCTCTGATTGGATTAAGAAAGTAAGATAATCATTTCTCATTTAATACTCAGAAGAGGAGGACTTCAATAATCAAGTGAATAAGAAAATATGCACTGTGGAGATTGGTCCTCGTCTTTCCTCTGCCACTCCTGTTGTCATGCAATGGTCACCTGAGGAAAGTAGGCATGGTGGCAGGGATAAGGTTATGCCTGGGTGTAGCAACATGGACTTCCATTCACCGAGCCTTATTTGGCCACTGATACTGCTGAGTGTCCCATCTGCCATCAGCAGAAACCAACACTAAGTCCAAGATATCAAACCATTCCTCAGGAACATCAAATGGCAACTTGGTGGCAGGTTGATTACATAGAACCACTTCTGTCATGTCCTTACTGGAATAGACACCTACTCTGGATATGGAATTGCCTTCCGTGCACAAAATGCTTCTGCTAAAATTATTATCCATGGACTTATCATCCTGAAGCAGCTGACTTGATAGAATGATGGAATGGGCTCCTAAAGACACAATTACAGCATCAACAAAGTAGCAACAACGTGTGGGACTGGCACAATATTCTCCACGAAGCTGTATCCACTCTAAACCAGGGGCCACTGTATAGCGCTGTGTCTCCAAAAGCCAGAATTCATGAGCTCAGGAACCAAGGAGTGGAAGCTGGTGTGGCACCACTCACTATCACTCCTAGTGACCTACTTACAGCATTTTTGCTTCCTGTCCCAGCAATCCTATGTGCTTCAGGATAGGAGGCCCTGGCCCCAAAGGAAGAAACTCTCTCACCTGAAAACACAGCACAGGTCCAACAGAACTGGCCGCTGAGACTACCCCCTGACCACTTTGGGCTTCTCGTGTCTTTAGAACAGCAGATCTGGCAGGGCGTCACTGTACTGAGTGGTGTGATTGATCCTGAATAGCAAAGAGACATTGGACTGGTGTTATGTAATAGGGGTAAAGAAGAATATGTCTGGAACCCAGGAGATCCCATAGGTTAGCTCTTAGTACATCCATGTCCTTAGCTTAAAGTAAATGGTAAGTTACAGCAACCCAATCCTGACAGGATGTCTAAAGACCCAGACTCCTCAGGAATGAAGGTCTGGGTCACCCTACCAAGCAAAAAATTACAGACAGTTGAGGTGCTTGCTGAGGGCAAAATTAATACAGTCTGGGTACTAGAAGAAAGCAGTTCTATTCGTTAGTTGTGGTCATGTGATCAATTGCAAAAGTGAGGTTTGAGACTATCAGTTTATTTTCTTTATATGTCCTTATTAAATATCTCTCCTTTGTTGATATATGATGTGTGGTAATAGATGCTTGATTTCATGTGATTGCATGAATGTCTGGAAATTATATATGGCTAAAGAATTACGTACAGATGCAAAGTTGGAAAGGAGTGGACAGTGATGGGTTTATTGTGCCCACCTAGCCAAGGAGCACGTGTGGGGCTAATTGAAGGCAGAGAGATACATGACTCTGTTAACCTTGCTTTCGTCTCCTTTGTCCTTTGATAATCAGACCAGTGTATGTCTCTCCTAGCTTGTTCTCTGCCTACATTTTCAAATTACACCACCTTTGGGACAACTAACCCATAGACTGTGTCACTGCAGTTTGGGTTCAAAGCTTGCTTTGCCACATTGCTGGAGTACGCACTGTTTCAGACAGAGTTTGTTAAGCCCTGTAGCCTGGCAGACTATTGGTGACCTGCCTTGCTGTTTGCTTCCTGTAGCCAGAAAGCTTCCATTTCTCTACGGAGGACTCAGATGTCTGCTTTCTTGATATGTACCCGGTGGACTCGAAGGACTGCTGGAGTATTATCTGTCTCAGGGAAGTGAGTTGTACTGAGCTATTTGCACTGAGCTGTAGGCTATTTATTTCTTAATATAGATATATGCATATAATCATCAGTGCTCTGGTTTTGTTTCTCCAGAAAACCCTACCTAACATACAGGTGCATAAGCAAATGTGGCGAAGAAGGCAGATGGTACCCAGCTACTAAAAAATATAGCATCTGTGGAGTGAAGGGCTTATAGTTACACAAGTTACCATTCAGCAGAAAAGCAAAAAGTCCACATGGATGAAGTACATTGTTGATGCAATCATAAGGAGTCATTGACATCGGGGAATAGGCATCAGAAGACACATAAACAAACAAACACAAGCATATTGTTGAGAATGAGTGGAGTTGGAACAGTGATCCAAAGCCCATATGTAGGCAATGGAACAGTCCCCTCCCCACAGAGGGGCCACAGGAAAAGGATTAGTCAACAAGGATACAGTAAAGCGTCGATGACACACAATATATTCCTCTGGTTCTTTGAGACATCTTTACCACCCATTACCATTACCTCAGAACTGGTTCTCAATTCAGACTAGACTAGAACAGGTACGCAGGTATAGATAAGAGATGGAGGCTCACAATACATAGAACCCAGGAGCAGGCATCAGAATACTGATATCAGAAGGGTAGGGGGAAGAAGGAGAGAGAAAGGAATGATCAGGGAAAACAGCAATAGAAAACATGTGGGAGACAGCAGTTGGTGCTGGATATGAAAATAATGTATAATCTTATCAATGGGCTATGAGGATGGGAGGAGGGAGGCAAAAAAATGGAGCTGATATCAAGGACTCAAAAGAAAGTAAAGTCTAGAAAAGTATGAAAGCAACATATGTACAAATTTACCTGATACATGCAATGTGTGGACTATAACAATAGTTATAGGAGTCCCCTATAAAATGATCTTTAAAAAAACACTAACAAACATAAATATAGAAATGGTATATAATTGATGCCATTAAATGAATAATGTAGGTTATAGGACACTGAAATTAGGATTGTGAAGAGCTAATTCCTCAAATCGGAATCAACCTTAAATATGTGTTATAAAGGATCTTCACTTGCTAGCATAGAACAGCTGAAACTGATAAGAAATAGTGGCAAATAACCAATACTTCTTTAATAATGGGGATGTAGAGTACACAGACTACATCGTGTAGGAAGACACAATGAAGAATCTCAATGTCAGCTGGCAAAACAAAACCAGGGACCTATTGTGAACAGCTCATCAATTGCACACATGTAAGTTCAGAACAAAGGTGGAGAAAATTAAAATGATTACACGGGAACAAAAATATGACCTTGAGTCTATCCCACCTAAATTTCAAGAACATCTGGGAACTGAATTGACATATAGGACACTAATGAAGGAAGATTTGATGAGGTATGGGAGGACATAAATACCATCATGAAGAAAGCAAAAGGTCATGGAAAAGACAAGAAGAAAGAAAGACCACAGTGGATGTAAAAAGCAATTTTTAACTTTATATTAATTCTGGAGTAGCTATGGATGGAAGAGTGATGTCAAGATGCTGAATAGCAAATTTCAAAGAATGGCTTGATAAGATGAAGAAAAATATGATGAAACATGCAAGGAAAATCAAATGGGAAAATACACAAAGCATATCCCAAACTGAAACAACTTGAGAAAAATTCCAAACCTCTGATTGCAATTATGAAAGATTATATAAACGAAATAATGATGCAAGAAAAATCAAGAGAAAATGAAAGAATCACTATACCAGAAAGATTGATCTGGCACGTCAACATTTTAGGACGTGGTATATGAGTCAGTATCAGTGGTGCTGAAGCTAAAGATGCCGTGAATGTACTGGCTAAAACAAGGCTCCAGAATCAATGGAATGCCATTGAAATATTTCAGAAAACTGATTAAGCACTTGAAGTACTCACTCATATGTGCCAAGAAATTTAGAAGGCAGCTCCCTGGCCAACTCACTGTAAGACACCTGTTTAGATCCACAACAAAGAAAGATGACCCACCAAAATGCTCAAAGTGTGTAACAATATAATTGATAGTATACACAAGTAAATTTTTACTTATGATTATCCAACAGCAGTTAAAGCAGTGCATTGACAAGGAACTTCCAGAATTTCAGGCTCGGTTTACAAGAGGATATGGAACACTGAATATCATTGGTCATATCACATGAATCTTACCTCAATGCTGAGAATACCAGATGACACTTATTTGTACTTCATTAACTAGGCAAAGTTTATTTGGGTCATAATAAATTGTGGATTACCTTGAGAAGAATGGAAATTCTAGAACACGCTTTTGAGCACACTTGGAACTCACACATGGATTAAGAGGCACTTGTGCAACAAGAACAAGAGAATACTGTCTAATTTAAAATCAGGGAGGATGTGTATCAAGGTCACATACACATACTTGTTCTCACTATACTTATTCAAACTACATACAGAGAAAATTATCCGAGAGTTGGATTATATGAAGAAGAAGGCAGCACTGGGATGAGAAAACATCCTAGTTATTAGAAGCACATTTGGCCTCTACTCCAATACTCCCTCAATACAAGATCATTTTTTTCTTATAATATAGCGTTCCATGATGCTCACCTTCCCTGCAGGGTTGCTGAAAGCAAAATGGATGCATAGTAAATGTGATGAAGAAAGCTAATGGTACCAAGCTATCAGAAGATATTGAATCTGGTGTCTTCAAGGCTTGAAGAGGCCACCTAACTGAGAAGCAACGAAGTCCACCAGGACGAAGTACACTAACCTATGTGATCATGAAGAATTGATGAGATCAGATAACAGACATCAAAGATCCAGGACAAAATAGCATATGAATGTGAATGAGAGGGAGTTCAGAGGGGAGATCAAAGTCCATCTCTCAGACATCCACTTACAGAAGAGTCGAGTCACAAGGAAGAGACGAGCGAGCCAGGGTGCAGTATAGCACCAATGAAATATACAACTTTCCTCTAGTTCTTAAATTCTTCCTCCACATCACTATCATGATCCCAATTCTGTGTGCAAATATGGCTAGATCAGAGCATGTACACAGGAACAGATAGGAGCTGGAAACACAGGGAATCCAGGACAGATATGCAGGGCCAATAATGAGAGCAAGGGGAAGGTGGGGAGAGAAAGGGGGAACCAGTCACAATAATCTACATGTAGCCTTCTTTCTGGTGGACAAAAAAATAGAAAAGTGGGAAAAGGGAGGCATCAGTAAGTGTAAGACATGGAAAAAATAATGGTGATGTATAAATTATCAAGGGTTCATGAGGGAGGTGGGGCAGGGAGGGAAAGAAAAATTAGGAACTGATGCCAAAGTCTCAAGTAGAAAGAAAATATTTTGAAAATAATGATGGCAATAAATGTATAAATGTGCTTGACACAATGAATGTACGCATGCATTGTGATATAAGCTGTAGGAGCCACCAATGAAATGATTTTTAAAAGAAATAAAAATTTTAAAAGAAATGCAAAATTTTAGACATGTATATTCTTCATGTATTAAAAGAGCATGGATATTAACAACCTGCAGCATGAGGATGATTCAACCTTTCTTTCTGAAAGTGAGGAGGAATAAAAGTCTTGCTGCTAAAAGTCAAGTATTCTACCCTGTAGTATGAATTATAACTCAATCTATGGAAGACACAAATCCTAACCCCTCAACTAATATGTAACATCATGATAAATGGAGAAAAGTTTGAAGTGGTTAAGAAGTGCTGTCTTACTTAGCTCCACAATCAGTAGTCATGGATGCAGCAGTCAGGAGATGAAAAGATACATTGCATTAGGTAAATCTGCTGCAAGACATTGAGAATGTTGAAGAATAAGAATATTTTTTGAGGACTTAAACGTGCCAACCCCAGCCATGACACTCTCTATTGTGTCATATGCATGTGAAAAGTTGACAATGAATATGGAAGGGCATAGAAGAATAGATGTATTTGGATTGTAATGCTGGAGAATATTGAAAGTACCATGGAGTGAGGAAAAGGACAAATTGATGCATTTGAAGCAGTAAGGTCAGAGTGCTCCTTAGAGACAAGGGTGGCAAGACTTCGTCTTACATACTTTAGACATATTGTCAGGAGAGACCAGCCGTGCAGGACATCAAATCTGATAAAGTAAAAGGACAACGTGTTAGTCCAGGTGAACTAGAGAAAAAATAATTCATAGGCACTCATATATGTATAATAAAGAGCCTTATAAAAGGCAGGATTATACATTAAGAAAACACCCCAGCCCAGTCCAGGTCAAGTCCAGAAGTCTAATATTAGCCTATATACCTGATACTTATCTGTAAAGTCCTCTTCAGACTCATGAAACACATGCAGTGATGACAAATACAGGAAGATCACATGACAGTGGTTGGGAAGTCTTGTGGATCTAGTGGTGTTGTAAGTATCTCAGAACTGGCAGGAGTCCAGGTGGTTTCACAGCTCAGGGCACTAGTTTAGCTCTATGTGTCTTTTCAGCTGCAAAGTATCCCAGGAAGTAAGCCTGCCTCCCACCTCCAGTGAGCTATATATATCTTCTTAACGCCTCTAAATGAGGTCATCAAGCTGGAAACTGATTGGCAGGGTAAACTCCACCCCATTCACTCATAAGTTTCAAATTGACAATAGATTATGTAACTACCACAGACAGCAAAATGGAGGAAGGCCCTTGACAAGATGCACTATCATAGCAGTTGCATCAAAAGACTTAGGCATAGGAACAACAGTCAAACGATGCAGAGTTGTGGATTGCTTGGTTCTCTTGTGCACAGGGTTGGAGCTGACTTAAGGTACTGAATAACAGCAGCATATGCAAATACAAATCTATGAAGATTGTCAGTTGTCAAGAATTAAATGCAAAATTTATGATTCCAAATGTATCTCATTGCATTGCAATTCCTGATCCATACCCTTAAAACTGGCTATTTGAACCAGTGAAATCTAGGGTCTATTTTGCCAGGAAAAACAAATTGAAGAAAAATGTCAAAACACTAATAGTCAAGAACATTTAAAAATGATTTCAAAATACAATGCTTTCGGTGATAATATAAGAGCCATCTGCAGCATATGACTATTATTCAAATTAAGGGTTAAAGAACAGAATATCACTACCCCTGTTGTTTTCTTCAATTGTAGCTTTTTATGGGATTATAAAGTGACATCTTTCTTGCTCAGAAAGGCTAGTGGTTTTGAACTGCCACAGTTAACAAGCCAACATGTTGTCCATTATGCCACCAAGACAGAACTATGTTTAGGTACCAAGAACTATTACTCAAGATGAAGAAAATGAAAATTTCTACCAAAGTCTGCTGTTTGATGTTGATCAAACATGAAATAAAACACACTAGAAAATCATTCAGCACTGTAGCACTGAAAGAATACTCTGAATTCTTTCTCCACATTTCTAATATTCCTGTACTAGAGGAGACATGATCGTTCATTTCTGTTTTAATATTCAGTTTCCACATAACAAGTCAAGCGATATTTTTCACTTTATGCCACTTTATTGTTGATTTATTTGAAAAACTCCCAATGGTTTAATGATATTAGACTGGAAAAGACACTTTTTAGTACTGCTAATAATTCTTGATCTGTTCCTGCTCATAAGTCTCTGAGTTTGCACAACTTTATTTCTTCCTCTGTCTAGAGCTTTCCATGCTACATTCTGTTGTTTCACAGTTTCCATTCCCCAATTAGAAAGACTTCTCAATGGCATAAGGGATGTCAAGTAACACCTAAGTCTGCAAGAACCTCTTTGAAATATTGCAGTTTGGTAAAAAATAAAAACATTGCCATAAAAGATAATGGCCTACATATTTTATATTAATATTTGAATAGATTTACAAGAAAGTATAATACCTATATAGAAAAGCTATTTTTGTACCTAAAGAGAAAAGGATACTATTTCCTCAATATGAATACATTTGCATAAAAGAACACCTATTATTTAAGCATTGTCATTTTACCAAAATTTATTTTTTTCATACTTTTACCATAATAATGACATAGTCACTTCTTGGAAAGAAGTTCCTTGATGTTCTGATAAGATCTCTGTATTTAATAGGATAGAAACCAAAACAAAAGAGTCCTGTGCATATGAAAGAGGCACTATATATCACCTTTGACCCTGAGCTAGTATATCTTCTGACAGAGTCAGCAGCTCAATGCCTACCTTAACTTTTTTTTTTTTTTTAATAACCAAGTGACAGTTATAAGGAATCACTGATTTATTCAGCCTGGGATTATTTCTTTGCTTAAACTTGCAAAGCCTTGCCTCCTGTTCAAGATAGCACAGGTCTGGAAAGCAGAGCAATACTCATTATGTAACCCAAATGGTTCATTAAACAGAGACTGAAAGTAGGACTGTGGCTTTAAGCAGATATGTGGTCATGCTTTGCCACAGGCAGGTTATTTTGAAGTTGACATAATTTAAGTAAGTTCTTTTTATAGGAATATCTTCTGGGCTCAGGAGTACTGCAAGGGGCTAGGAACACAATTAATTTTCAACTCTTAAATATTCAGTATACCTATGAGCACTGCTTTAGAATCATTTATTAAAAATATATATTTTTATAATTTTCAGATGTATGAATGAGGGACAGCACAATAATTGCCAGGGACAGCACAATAATTGCATAATTTCTGAAACACACCAAACTGGTGATTTAAATGCATCTTGAAAAAAGTATGCTAGAACTATAATAATCAAATATAGTAAATATTTGGGCTACAATATTGAGCCATTTTTAGGCAGGGTGCTTATGTATTAAAAATAATTGGCACAGAATGAAAATTTTAATTTCCCTTTGTTGCATTATGAAAAAAGAAGGCAGTATTCTACTAAGTTTATATCCTGCCAACACATTTCAAATGTGACCAGGTATGTCAAATTTGTAATGAAAAATATAATGATATAATTTTACAACTTGGTTTCAATGATTCATTATAAGATACCTTGAAGGGGTCCTAAGAATATTTTAACAAAGTGTAGACAAATTTGCATATAATAAGATCAGGTGTAGATATTTAGAATCAAAGCTTAATATTCTGATGGATATTGTGGATCAAGTCATGGGTACTGACAATGAGGGCATGACTTCACACATTTTTTTTTATCATGGTGCTCATTGGGACACTAGCATTTCCCAGACTGAATTGACAAAGGTATTACAATTAACATCTTAAAGTATCTAGTAACTCTTTTATTCAAAACTCAGTCATTAGAATATTGCTCAATCTCATAATACTGAAAGGAAAGGAATCCTGAGCAGGGAGCATGATGCTACCAGATACACAGAAGGATTTGCTTGTGGGGCCAACTCTTGCTTTCTCAGCCTTGGTTCTTTCCACTAAGTGACTTTCCTTTTCATGCATTGAGAAGACTAGCACGTTTACCTTTATATAGGCACAGATCTTTTCTTCCTAGACTTAAGTACTAATTCTGTCAGGCAGCAGTAAGCACAGGCATGAGCTGATCCCTCAAAGGGTTAGTTTTGTATAGCAGAGCAGATGAGTTGCCCGATTGCCCTGGGTGTCCTGTCAGATGGCTCTCTAGTGATGATTTCATATAAGAACTCAGAAATAACTATGCTGACACAACGGATATTTTAAAACTGTAGTGCTTCAAATGGGTGGTAGTGGTGATGGTTGTATTTATGGAAAACAATTGCAACATTTAGGAGTCCTGGTGACATGATGGTTAAGCATTGTACTATAGAGTTTAACTAGACTAGACTATAACCTAAAGGTTCGTGCTTCAAGACAATCAATTCCTCTGGGGAAAGATGTGGCCTTCTGTGTCCCTAAAGATTCACAGCCTTGGAAACCCAGAAAGGCCCTTCTACTCTGTTGTACAGGGCCATTGTTAGTCAGACTTTACTGATCAGCACTGGGTTTGACTTCATATTGCTGTGTTTGATTGCAACACAATTGCCCTGCTCATCTCTGTATAGTCTACATCCTCACACAGGCACACATACAGAGAATCAAGGAGACTGTGGATCATCTACAACGTAGAATGCATGAGTCCTTTAGTAAACGAAACAAAGACATAAAGAACATCTTACAAGGATAGTCCAGAGACATTCTTCTACTCTCTTGAAATTCTATTGCTAGGAACAATATACATGATTGATCTATCCATCTATAATTTGTTACAAAATAGGTATTCTAGTCAAATCTGTGATCTTGAAGGCTTTTAGGTATAAAACTGTTCATTTCAATTTCAGAAAATTGAGCATTGCTTTTATGTATGGACACAATTTTATACTTATATGTTATCATGAATACCTACATAGTTTGCATGCCAGTGACACTAGATTTATTGATTTTTGTGGACTTTTAAGCAAGAAAAGCTCTTGCTTCACTTATTTCCTAGGTAAATATAAAAATATCTTCATTAGTGTCTACTGATAAACTATATCAACATAGCAAAACTATAGGTCAATTACTGATGTTCTTTATGAAACTATTAATATATTTCAGTGGTGGTTTTGGTTGTTGTTGTTAAGGCACTTATTAAAGAAGTGATTATGGCAGTTTACATTAGGTCAAAGTTAGTAACTATTGGAGAAAACAGCAAAAATTAGCTTTTCCCTTATACAACCTGTCATTTAACCAATTTCATATGTATTACTTTTGCAATTTAAAAGGCATCAAATAAAAACACCTTTAAAGTTAGATAAGTAAAATTTTATTAAAATACATGCTTTCTGAATGTAGATTTAAAAGCTAATATTTAACTTCCTACTTTTTCATCTCTTCTTTCTTCACTTCCACATACTTAATTTAATGTCAATGGAATTATATCATCTATACTAGGCATTTTGAACAGATGTTTTTTCTCTCTTCATTTTGTGCGCTTGTCACTTCTCTCTTCTTCCAATCATCGTCTGACTTATGCCTCCAAAATAGCGCAAGCTATTTTATCCTTAGAGTCTACCGACTTTCTTGTTATTGCATTTAATTATTCTGAAACATGTGCCATCTTATTGTGCCAGTTCAGCTTTTTGAAAGAAATAATTCAATAAGTTCTTACTTTTATACTTATGGCTTGATTCCCAGAAATTAGTTTTCAAACACATACATTGAAATTATTAAAAGTTTTCACTTCAGTGTTAGACTGCCTGACATTTTCTTAGGCAAGTTATCTATTACTTTTTCATCTCAATATTCATAAATAAAAAATGGTATAATAGTTGAAACATAATCTAGGCATCATTCTAAGAGTAAATTGAGTTAATTAGATGAAATACTTGCAAAAGTGAAACACAGATAAGTTTCATATACTTTTAACTACTATTATTACTGGAAGGAAGCATATTGTGTATAATCAAATTGGATAAATGTAATCTAAAACTTATAAAAATATTGTAAAAGGTAGAATTCTTTCTTTTTTTGTAAAAGGTAGCATTCTTTTTCTCTTTTTTTTTTGTAAAAGGTAACATTCTATGTGGGAAGCTGAGGACCAAAATCTCTCTGCTCATACTTATAATTCTGGAGGGCCAACTCTGGTGGAGGAAGCCTTTGCATTTGCGTGTTAGTGATGACTTCAAGAATCCAGACTGAAAATCATTCCCCGTAATTATTCCCACAACTTTAAAAATGCCTGTTACAGGTACAAAAAGATCGTCATGCAGCCTCCAGCCTACCTCCAGGAACAGACGTGCTCTATTGCTCTCCCTATGCCTGCCCACTCCTGTTCTTATGAACACTCCCCCATTGAGCTCAGAAGCATTCAGGACCGGGCTGCTCACACTTTTTCAGCATGTGAACTGCTTATAAAAGGACTAAGTCAAAATAATCTACCAACTACAGAAATGCAAAACATATATTTGTTTATCACATTTTTTCATAAATGCATT
>PVJH01013854.1:0-21970 GCA_004026705.1 Nesogale talazaci
GAGGCATGTGTGGCCAGTCTCCCCGCAGTGTCCCGGCCTTTGTCTTTCAGGTGGCCAGGCCGTGGTGAAGGCACGCGTGCTGACCTGCGTCGAGGGCATGAATCTCCCCCAACTGGAGCACGCCATCAGAGAGCAGAGGCTGTACCAGCAGGAGAGGGGGGCCCCAGCCCATCGGCAGTGACAGTCACCCCTCCCCACCGCCCACCCTTCACCAAGCTCCTGAGCCAAAACCCCCACAGAGGCCGGTGCTGCCCGGGGGGGCCCGGCCACTCCTGCCCTCCCCAGCCAAGCTGTACCCCGTGTGGAGCCCGGAACGTTCCAGAAGGCCCTGGGAATAAAGGCCAGACAAGATGGGCGTGTCTCTGCTGTGCACGCACCGCGGCGCTCGCCGGCCAGAAGGGGGCGCTGTGGGTGGGTGGCGCCGTCTTCCTCCAGAGGCTGCAGGCAGCGAGTCTTCTGGTGAATCCTCAGCCATCCTGGGCCCCAGTGCTGAGGGGGGGGGGGCAACTCGCTGCAGGGCCCAGGGCGGGGGGCCTGAGGCGCAGAGGGGCCACCCGGCCGGGGCTCTGCCCTCAGGGGAGGCTGGATGTCGACAAACAGGCCAGGCTCACCCTGAAGCCTGGGGTGGGGGAGGGGGGGAGGCTTCTGAACCTCCTTCCATTGCCCTGACCTCGCGGCCAGCAGCGCCTCCAGCCCTGGACAGGCTTCCCTGGGCCTGGGCACGGGAAGGTGGGCCCCTGCTCCTCACCGGGGAGCGGGCCCAGCAGGTGCACGGGGTGACCGGCACCCCGGGGGGAGGGGGAGCCGAGGACGCGGGTTCTGGCCGGCCTCGAGGCTGCAGAGCCAGGCTTTGAGAGCAGAGCTGGGCCACAGGACGCGGGTGCTGGGGGGCCTGGGCGGGATGGGGTGCTGGAGCAGATGTCCGGGTGCATTGTGTCTCCCAGGCAGCTCTGCGGCCATGGACGCCTTCCAGAAGGTGGAGAAGATCGGCGAGGGGACCTACGGGGTGGTGTACAAGGCCAAGAACAAGGAGACGGGGCAGCTCGTGGCCCTTAAGCGGATCAGGTTGGATCTGTGAGTGCCATGCCCGCCCCTGCCCCCCCCACCGAGAGGCCTGGCCCGAGCCAGCCCCCACGCCCGGGCGGGCCCCCCCCACCTCACCGTGCCATTTCTGCACCCACGGCCTCTCCTCACCCTCCCCATGTCCTGCTGCCCCCAAGCTGACCAAGCACTGCCCTCAGGCACTGCTCGAGGAGGGACAGAAACCCAGGGGCCGTGGTGGGCCATGTTCGGCATCCCAGAAGCTCCTCGCAGCACCCACCTCCAGACTCCTACTGCGCCCCCTCCCTTCCCTTCCCGCAGGGAGACCGAGGGCGTCCCGAGCACCGCCATCAGGGAGATCTCGCTGCTCAAAGAGCTGAAGCACCCCAACATCGTCAGGTGGGTGGGGGAGGGGCAGGTGGCCGGTGGGGCTGGGGGGACACCCGCTGGGCGCCGGCCTCAGCGGGCATCTCCCAGCAGGCTGCTGGACGTGGTGCACCACGACAGGAAGCTCTACCTGGTGTTCGAGTTCCTCCCCCAGGACCTGAGGAAGCACATGGACGCCAGGCCGGCCTCCTCCGAGCTGCCCCGGCACATGGTCAAGGTCCGGGGGCCGCGGGGGAAGGTGGGCGCAGGACACCCCCCCCCACACACACGCCGGCCTGCCCCCAGGTGCTGAGCCTTGCCCTCTGCCTGCCCCATTCCAGAACTACCTCTTCCAGCTGCTGCAGGGCGTCAACTTCTGCCACTCACACCGCGTCATCCACCGGGACCTGAAGCCCCAGAACCTGCTCGTCAGCGAGCGGGGGGCCCTCAAACTGGCCGACTTCGGGCTGGCCCGGGCCTTCGGGGTGCCCTTGCGCACCTACACCCACGAGGTGCTGCGGGGTGGGGGTGGGGGGCAGCGGGGAGGGCGAGAAGGGCGCCTCCAAGAGTACCTGCCGCCCACCGGGTACTCGGTCCACCCCCCCCCCAAGGCACCCCTCTGCCGCTGTCCCGCAGGTGGTGACCCTGTGGTACCGAGCCCCCGAAATCCTGCTGGGCAGCAGGTTCTACTCGACCGCGGTGGACGTCTGGAGTATCGGCTGCATCTTTGCCGAGATGGTAGAGGGCACCGGGCCTGGGCGGGGTGGGGAGAGGTCACGGGCAGCACCCACGTCTCCCGCTGCATGGGGGGCCGGGCGCACAGAGATCTCACTCCTGTGAGGTCCCACAGATCCCCGAGCCGAGGGCTGCCCGGGCGATTCGGACTCCTGCTGACCCTCCAGGACAGAGCAGAACTGTCCCCCAGGCCGTCCTCTGTCGGGAACCAGGCTGCCTCGGCTCTCTCCCTCAGAGCGGCCGGCGGGCTCGAACAGCCGACCTCCCAGTGGGCAGCTGAGCACTTGGCCGCTGCACTCCCTGGGCTCCCCGATCGTACTCGAAGCAAGGGGTCACTGGGCAGTGCACATGGTCAGTGTCCCTGATGACCCCCTGAGGGTGGGCAATTCAAGGCTACCCAGAGGCCCCTCAGAAGAAAGACCTGCTGATGACGTGTGTGTTTGGGGGTGGGGGTGGGGAAGTAATGTGCCCAGGTAAACAGCACCCGTGCATGCAACACACATGGTGCACAGGAAACACACGTGCTGGGGGCCGTGTGGTTTGCCAGAGCCTGCATAACATGTGCCCTGTTTGCGTAAAAATCCAGTACCTCCTCGGGCTGAGCCCCGGTGGTGTCGTGGTTGTGTATGGGACTGCGGCCCACTGGGCTGGCGGTTCAAATCCAGCAGCAGCTCTCCAGGAGCAAGGCCGGGCCTCCCACTCCCACCAGGGGGCAGTGATGTCCCCCTAAAAAGTCCAGTACCTCCGCAAACCCCCCCACGACTTCTCTGCGGAGCCCAGTTCTGCTCTGAACAGAGGGACTTCCAGGGGCCCCGGAGGATTCAAAGGCTGTTGGCATTAGGGGCTGTGAGCACATGGTCAGGCAGAGGCGATGGGCTGGCCCCAGGAAAACCCGGACTTCTCACAGCAGCCTTGGGAGCAAGCTCTGGGAGGCCCCTCCCCGTTCTGGCTCCCCACCTGGCCCCGTCCTCGTTGCAGGTAACCCACAGAGCCCTCTTTCCTGGCGACTCCGAGATCGACCAGCTCTTCCGGATCTTCCGGATCCTGGGGACGCCCAGCGAGGCCACCTGGCCGGGTGTCACCCAGCTGCCTGACTTCAAGGGCAGCTTCCCCAAGTGGGCCCGGAAGGGGCTGGAGGAGGTCGTGCCCACCCTGGAGCCGGAGGGCAAGGACCTGCTCATGGTAGGTACAGTGGGCAGCCGCTGAGGGCCAGCAGGGTCTGTTCCTCCAGCCGCCGCCACTGCAGCTAGCGTGGCCCTCTTTACACCCACACCACTCCCCTTTCCAGCCCCCTGGGGTCGACCGGTGGAAACCCTTAGTGGGATGGAGGGCAGAAATGCAAAGAAAAGTGGGACAGGGGGCTGAGCCCCGGTGGCATAGTGGTTGTGCGTGGGACTGCGGCCCACTGGGACAGAGGTTCAATTCCAGCAGTGGGGCTGGGCCTCCTACTCCCACCACCGGAGAGCAGTGATGGCCATCCCCCCGCAAAAAAAAGTGGGGCAGGGGGAAAAGGAGAAGCCCGGCACCGCCTCTCCCTGCCCACTGCCCCTCAGTCTTCATGGAAGCCACAGCCTCGTCTCCCTCCCCCAGGACGGCTGGTGGGTTTGAACTGCCAACTCTGCAATTGGTAGCCGAGGGCTTTAGCCACCAGGGGGTCCTTTCACGATTCGCCCCTCCCCCAAAAAAAATCCGAGCCCCATGCTGTCCACTAGGTGTGGACACCGCCCCCAGAGGACAGAGTCGAGCCGCCCCTCGGCGTCCGTCTCCAGGGCTGCCTTCTTTCCCAGAAGGAACTGCCACAGGTTCCTCTTGCAGAGGCCGGTGGGTGCGTTAGCCTGGAACGCTTCACCACCGCACCACCAGCACCCCTAGTTCCTGGGCCCCGCTCCCTGCCGACTCAGTGAGCCTACAGGCCAGGATAGCACTTTGCAGGAGTAGAAAGCCCTCAGCGCTCTCCCACAGAGAGGCCCGTGGCTTTGAACTGTGGACCCTGTGGATCACAGGCCAGGGCATCACCACGCTGCCACCAGGGCTCCCACGCTAGATTCGGGGGGGGGGGTCCCTGGGCCTTGGGGGGAAGGCTGGACTGGGAGGGGGGGCGGTGCGAGTCCTGCTCAGCATTTCCATAAAACCACTAGTTGGCTCTGACACCCAACCTGGGGGCACCGACCCCTCACCCCCACCCCACTTGGCCAAGGAAGCCCAGCACTGGACTCCAGAGAAACTGGCTTCTGCTGGCGAGTTTGGCCCAGGGTTAGGCCCAGGGGTCAGGGTGGGGCAGCAGTGGGGGTGAGCGAGGGTGGTGCTGGGGCCCGGCCAGCAGGGACAGCGTACCCTGCTCAGACCTGAGGGAGGCAGCGAGGCTCCTGGCTGGACAAACGGCTCACTGGATGGGTCATCGGCTCCCCAGGGGAAACAAGCTCCCCTGTAAGGCAGGAGATGCACGGGGAGGGTGAGTCTCCCAGTAGAAACTCGAAGCTGGGGGGCTGAGCCCCGGTAGCGTCGTGGTTGTGCGCGGGACTGCGGCCCACTGGGACAGAGGTTCAATTCCAGCAGTGGGGCTGGGCCTCCTACTCCCACCGTCAGAGAGCAGTGATGCTCCCCCCCCAAAAAAAGAAACTCGAAGCTGATGGGAGGGTCATGGGGGGTATCCTAATGGAGGTGGGCAGTGGACTTCGGAGAGGCTTCTGGGATGGAGAGTCAATGCGGTCGGGCACGGGGACCAGGACAGGCGGCCAGAGAAGTGACTCTCTGCCTGGGCCTCCAGGCCACCTGCCCCCATCACTCAGACCCACTGTCTCCCTCCCCAGCAACTCCTGCAGTGCGACCCCAATCAGCGGACCTCGGCCAAGGCGGCGCTGGCCCACCCGTACTTCGCCACCGAGCACTCCCGAGCCCAGCGCCAGTGGGAGCCAGAACCATATTACCCCTGAGATGAGCCCCCTCCCCCGAGGGGAACAGACCTGGGGGGAGGAGAGGATTCCAGCCGGCAGTCTGGAAAGACCAAGTTTGGGGTTAGTCCCACCGGCAGGTTAGCAAGTTCCTGTGTTTGTTGAGTTACGAAGTACCGCTTTTTCCACGTGGGCCCTAGACACCCCAGAGACCCGACACCCCCACCCCACCAGGCCCTGGTGCCCAGGAGAGGACAGGAAGCTGAGGCCCCTCACCAGCCCCATCCCTGGGCCGCACTCCCCAGATGGTCGTTTGGGGTTTCAAATGCTTGGGGGACCTAGCTGCACCCCTGTAGCGTCCCCTTGTTAAATAAGAAGCGGAGTGAGGGAGGGTGGAGGATGGTTCCCGGTCCCAGTGGGGGGGACCCAGAGCATGGGGTGCTAGCGCTTGTCTGTGCCCCGGGAGGTGTTTACGTTTGTTTGCCTCTTGCTTTAAGAATAAGAATAAAAGTGACTTTTTCCCAGCGTCCGTGTTCAGCTTTCGGGAGACACGGGCTCTGCGGGCGGGGAGGAGGCTGACCCCCGAGACCCAGAATGGAACCAAGATGGCATTCAGAGGGGGCATTCAGGGCAGCCAGGAGGGTGTGTGTTGGGCCTACGGTCTTTCCTGGACCCCCACATCACATCGGCAGGGCCTCAGTGGATGCTGACCCAGATGACCTGGGTAAGGGGGCCCTGCTGGCCCTCTGGGTGTGAACTGCTTGGGGGGCAGCAATTGCTTTCCCAGCAGGGAGCTTTGTCCCCACACCCACCCCAGAAAGACTGACTCCATGGCCAAGTATGATGGAGAAGCTAGTAGATGCCTTTATTGGAAGCACCGGGAGAGGGTGGGGGGCATACTCGGGGAGGAGACCCCACACCGGGAACGGCTGGACAGTGAAGCAGCAGTCAAGACAGTGAAGGCCCACTCCCTGGGGGCAGGGGGAGGTGAGCCCTCCCCGGGCCGGGCCCTCAGCGCAGGCTGCGGGGCGGCACGGAGGGGGAGGCCGAGCGGAAGCAGCGGTACCCCTCCAGCGCGGCCGGGAGCAGCAGCAGGCCGCTGAGGGGGTCCCTGCGGCAGCGGCCCATGGCCTCCTTGTAGCTCAGCCGCTCCTTGGAGAGGGGGTCGGTCAGCCCCTTCTCGTAGCTGGACTCGTCCTGCAGCTGCCGGGCCAGCTCCTCGCTGACCATGCCCGAGAGCAGAGCCTGGGCCAGGGGGATGCGGCCGGTGCGCTTGGGGTCGATGAGCCCGCCCGTCAGGTGCTGCACCTGCAGGTGGGGGAGCACGCTCTCGGCGGGCATCCAGCCCTTCTGCACGGCCTCGCCCACCGACAGCCTCTTCCTGGTGACCGGGTCCTCGATGCCCGTGAAGGCCTTCTGGGCGTTGAGCAGCCTCTGGGTGGAGGTGTTCTCGATCAGCCCGCGCTCCACGGCCTTGTGCACCGAGTGCCGCTCCCGGCTGAGCAGGTCCACGATGCCCCCCGTGGCCGCCTGGGCCTCCAGCAGCTTCTGCCCGGTGATGGGGTCCAGCATGTTCTTGGCCACGGCCGTCTTGATGCTGCACTTGTTGTCGGTGGTCGTGTCATAGACGCCGGCGATGGGGAAGCTGTCCTCGGCCGCCCCGCCGAGCGCCGCGAAGCTGGGCAGGCTGCAGCTGGCGGCGCCGCTGTGGGGGCCAGGGGAGGCCAGCGGGGACCTGGAGATGATGGAGCCGATGGAGAGTGCGGCGCTGGGCTTGCTCTCGGCCGCCACCAGCAGGGCGAACTCGGAGATGGGCAGCCGGCCGGCCTTGTACAGCTGGTACTCTTCCTTGCCGATGCGCCGGCAGCGCAGGGCGGTCTCGATGGAGTACTCCTTGCCGCTCTTGCGGTCCCGCAGCACCGACTCCTCCCCGCAGGGCCCCGCCGTGGTCACCTCCTCCCAGTCGCACTCCAGCTCCTGCAGCTGCAGGTACTGGGCCCGGTCCAGGACGCCCCGCTTGTAGGCCTCGTACGGCGACATGTCCCGGCCCGTGTCGGGCTCCAGGATGCAGATCTTGGTGGACAGGTTGGTCTCCCGCGTCTGGGTCTCCTGGCTGAGCTCCTCCTGGGCCGCCTTGGCGTGCAGGCCCCGCAGGGTGCGCTCCTTCTCGTAGAGCTGGTCCTTCTCGCGCAGGATGGCCGCCTCCAGCTCCGCCAGCTCCTGCGCCCGCTGCCGCGCGCTCGCTGTCTTCTGGCTGAGCAGCTGCGACTCCTCCTGCAGCCGCTGCACCCGCTCCTGCTTCTGCTGCTCCAGCGAGCGCAGCTCCTGCTGCAGCTGCCGCCGCTCCCGGCCCGCCTGCTCCCGCGCCTTCTGCAGCTCAGCCTCCTCGCGGGCCCACGTGCGGCCCTGCGCCTCGGCGCGCTCGAGGCGCTCGCGCAGCCGTCGGGCCGCCTCCTCCTGGCCCTGCCGCGCCGTCCGCTCGCGGCTGAGCAGCTCCCAGAGGCGCGCGCGCTCGTCCTCGAGCGCGCGGTCCTTCTCCACGCGGATCACCTCCTTGTAGACGGTCTTCTCCTGCCCCTTGGTGCTCTGCAGCACGTCGATCTGCACCTGCAGGCCCTGGCACTCCCGGTGCAGCTCCGACGCCCGCGCCTTCTCCCGCTCCAGCTCCCGCCGCAGGGCCTCGGCCGCGGCCTCCAGCTCGGGGTTCCGCTCCAGCCGCACCACCTCCTCCATGATGATCTTCTCCTGCACGGCCGCCGGCCGCGCCTCCAGCTCCTGGATCCGCAGGCGCAGCTGCCGCAGCTCCTTCTCGGCCGCCAGCTTCTGGCTGCTGTCCTCCGGCAGGCCCAGCAGGGCCTCCTGCTCCTCGACGGCGGCGCGCAGCTGCTGCACCTCCCGCTCCAGCTGCCGCCGCCGGCCCACCTCCTCGTCCAGGCTGCGGCTCAGGCGGCCGTGCTCCTCGCGGAGCCGGGGGTCCTTCTGGGTGACCACCACCTCCTGCACCACCACCACCTCCTCGGGCTTCCTCCGCGCCAGCAGCAGGAGCTTGCTCTGCACCTCGTAGAGCGCCGCCTCGGCGTCCCGCCGCCGCCGCGCGGCCTCGCGCACCTCCCGCCGCAGCCGCTCGGCCTCCCGCTCCAGCACCGGGTCCTTCTCGCGCCGCACCACCTCTTTGGTCACCGTCTTGGTCTCCACCTTGGCGCGCTCCCGCCGCCACGCGTCGCGCTCGCCCTGCAGCCGGATGAGCTGCTCCTGGGCCCGGCCGCCGCCGTTGACCAGCTCGTTGAGCTGGGCCTTCAGCCGGTCCAGCTCGCGCAGCACCTCCGGGGTGTTCTCGTGCTTCACCACCTCCCGCGTCACCTCCTGGTACTCCACCCGGGGCTTCTGCGCCCGCAGCACGGCCAGCTCGGCCAGCAGCCGCGCCACCTCCTTCTCCACGCCGCTGCGCCGGCCCGCCGTCTCCTGCAGCTGCGCGCGCAGCCGCGCGATCTCCTCCTCGGTGCGCGGGTCCACCTGGAAGACCTCCCGCACCTGCTCCCGGAGCTCCACCTTGGGCTTCTGCCGCTCCAGCTCGCCCTGCTTCCGGCGCAGCTCCTGCAGCTCCTGGGCCAGCGCCTCGCCCTTGCTCCGCTCCTCCTCCAGCAGGCTCCTCAGCCGCGACGCCTCCTGCAGCAGGCCCGGCGCCGGCTCCACCTTCTTCACCTCCTTGACGATGACCTTGGGCTCCACGGAGCTGACCACGCGCCCCAGCTCTTCGATGCGGGCCCGCAGCTTGGCGCCGGCCTCCTCGGCCTTCCTCCTCCGCGCCGCGTCCGCCTCGATCTGCAGCCGCAGGTCCCGGGCGGCCTTGACCATCTCCAGGTCCTTCTCCACCTTGACCACCTCCTTGACCACCACCGTCTCCTTCACGGCCGCCTCCTTCCGCTCCAGGGCCACCAGCTCCTCCTTCAGCCCCTCGAGCCGGGTGGCCACGGCCGCGTCTTCCTCCCGGAGCCGGGCGATCTGGCCGCGAAGCTGGGCCGCCTGGCTGTCCAAGGTGGGGTCCCGCTCGATCTGGGTGACCTCCTTGGTCAGCAGGTGAGGCTGCATGGCCTTCTTCTTGCTCTCCAGCTGCACCACCTGCTGGGCCGCCGCCTCCAGGTCGGCCTGCAGGCCACCTCCTCTCCGGCCCTCGCTCTCCACCTGGGACGTGAGCTGCGCCAGGCTGGCCTCCAGCTTAGGGTCCCGGTAGAACTCCACCACCTCCTTCTCCTCCAGCCTCTCCAGGGGCGGCTGGGTCTTCAGCTGCAGCAGACGGTCCCTCTGTCTGTCCAGCTCCTTCTGGACCTGGGCCACCCGCTTCCGCTCCGCTTCCAGCTGGGACGTCAGCGCCTCGGACTCTCGCCTTGCCTGGGCTGGGCTCTCAGAGCCCTGCGTCCCGTCGTGGGCCACCGTGATGTCCTCACTGAGCTCCTTCTGCAGAGAGCGGGGGAGGGGTGGGGAGGGCAAGGCAGAAGAAGGTGAGGGGGCCCCGTCTGTCTCTGAGACCAGAGACCCCCTCCTCACTCACCAAGACTGCCCAGGGTGTCCTGGGAGACACCCCTGCAGACCTGAGATGCTGGGACACAGGATTGGGAGACACTCAGTTCCATCTCGCAGCAACCCTGGACGACAGGGCGGAACTGCCCCCCCAAGTTTCTCCCTCTCCCCCTCCCTCCCTCGAAGTGGCGGGGTGGGGGTGGGGGTTCCCAACAGCTGATCTTCTGGTTGGCAGCATAACCAACACAGCACGCAGGACTCGCTTTCAGAGCAGTCCCGGTAAGTGCCAGAGGTGGCGTAGCGGGCTGAGCTCTGAGCTGCTAACCACAGGTCAGTAGTTTGAACCCACTGGCTGCTCTGTGGGAGGCACTTGAGGCTGTCTCCTTCTGTAAAGATCTACAACAGGGGTCCCTCAAACTCTTTAGACAGGGGACCAGTTCGCCGTTCCTCAGACTGTTGGAGGACCGGAGTATAGTTGAAAAAAAAAAAACCCACAACAAAACGATGAACAAATTCACTGTGGGTCTGGGATGAATTGGCTGCTAAAACACCTGGTGGGCTGGATAAATGTCCTCGGCGGGCCGCATGTGGCCCGCGGGCCGTAGTTTGAGGACACCTGGTCTATAGTCTCAGACCAACCCCCCACGGTCACTATGAGTGGGAATGGCCCAGAGATTGGGTAAAAATGACCACGTGGTTAGGCCTTCAGGCCCTTGAGCTAAAAAGTGCAGACAGGGCAGATTGTCCCGCCCAAATCCCTCCACTGCCCTGGGCACCCCTGAGCTGCACTCTGGGGGTGTGGGAGGATGGCCAGGCATTATAGGTTGGCTGGCAAGTCCTCTGGTGGGTGCCTAGGCAGGTTTCTGGTTCCTGGTCTCCCAGAGACTGAGAGAGCCCCAGTGCTATCCGGTCTCCTGGCTGAAGGCCTTGGGGAGTTTCCTCCATTCTCTTGGGCCAGGGGTCCAGGCCCTACTGGGAGATCTCCCAGTGGCTTTTCAGTGGTCACCCAGTAACAGCCCAAGGCCTAACTCCAGGGCGGGGGAGGGAGATGCACCCTTCCCCATCTGCTGGGTCTTCCCAGGGGTGGGAGGCTGAGGGTGCAGAGAGAGGGCTCCGAGGTCCACAACGGGCCAGGCTGTCTCCTGCGGGGGCAGGTCAGGCTCGGCTCCACACCTTCTCCAGCATCTTCTGGGCGAACTCCAGCTGGTGCAGCTGATGCTGGTTGGCAGCTGCGGCCTCGATATAGGCCTTGGTCAGGTTTCTCTCCTGGGGAGGGCACAGGATGAGAGGCCGGGTCAGCCCCTGTCTCAGAGCGCGTGGGTGGGAGGCTCAGCCCCGCCGAGTCCTGCCTCACCTGCTCCCGGATGCTGTCCTGCAGGGGGACCCCTCGCGGTCTCTTGGGCGCAGGCGCAGCCAGGCTGGGCTCCAGGGAGCAGCGGTAGGTGTCTGCCTGAAGCTCGTAGTCCTGAGCAGGGAGAGAGGGGTGGCAGGCTGGGGGTCGGGGGGTGGGGGCGGGGAGCAGGACGCTGGGAGAGGGAGGAAGGGGGGATGGACTAGATAGAGGAAGGAACTCGTGTCGGAGAACGGCTTACTTGGAGGGCTGCCTGCAGGTCCTGGGAGAGGCGGGTCACCTTGACCTTGTCTTGTTCTCGGCCCTGGATCTCCTGCACCAGCCTCTGTCGGGAGGAAGCAGAAATCAGGAGACCACTGACTCCCCTCGACCTGGGCAGGAAGGGAGGCCCGGGCAGGCAGCCCCTCTCTGCCTGACCGCTTCCCTCCTCCCCCTTGTGGAGTCCCCTTTCTGCTGCGAGAGCCTCGCAGAGTCCTAGGCCGCTCAAACTTGAGCCCATGTCTGTGTCAGAAGCACTCGGAGGGTTTGTTAAAGCATGGAATCTCTGGTGCAGGAGGTCTGGGGCCTGGGAAGCTGCGTTTCTGACAGGTTCCCTGGCGAGGCTGGTGCTGGGGACCTAAGGAACCGATGTGCCTGTCGTCCGTCCCCGGGGCAGGCTTCTAAGAATGTGGACAGGTGCTCTGGTCCCCGCCATTCCCATTCAGCGGGTCTGTGCAGGACACCTGGCGTGGTTGTTATCAGCTTGGGAGTCTGTCCTGGGCCGTCTTCCCGGCGTTACCCTCTGCTCGCTCCCTGCTATTACTGTCGCCGGGGTGGGGGGTGGGGTAGGGGGGCAGCGAGTCGGTGCTGACCCACAGCAGCCCCACACAGAACAGAAGGACACGCTGCCCCGTCCTGCCGTCCTCATGGCTGTTGCTGCACCAGCCCTCTGCCTCACCAAACGAGAGGTCCTTCTCCAGGGACTGGCCTCTCCCGACAACACGTCCAAAGGACGAGGGATGAGTTTCACCATCTGCGTGTCTGCGGAGCCCTCTGGCCATCTGCCCTCGGAGTCTCCTGCCACCCTGGGGTTCTGCCCTTAGCTCCCTGCACCCCACAGGGACTCTCCACCCCACAGGTCCAGCCCCAACTCGTGGCTTCTCCTTGTCCCCACACTTAGCAAGGCTAACTTCACTTCTTCTCCCTGAATGTAATCTGTCCCTTTTCCTGAGCATCCCAGACAGAACCCTGGCTGCCCCTGGGACCTCTGCCTCCCTCTGAGCAGCCACTGAATCCAGCTAATTCAGTGCCATCTGCTCTCACCCACCACTTCCTGCCCTAGGACCCCTCCCCACTGTCTGACACCACCTTCTCTTCCCATTTCCTCTGCTCACACCCCTCCCCCCTTAGCCATCCCCCCCGGCGGGGGGGCCCTCTCTCACAGAGCATTTGATGCCCTCAAGGGAATGCCCAGCACACTCGAGTGCCCTGAATTGCTCTCCCGCCTGCACCTCACCTCTGGTCACACTCCTGCCCTCTGACCCACTGCCCCTCAGCTGGGGACATGTCAGTATCCGGCGTCCATAGCTACGTGATCCACCTACAAGGTCTGGATGTCGATACCAGCTCTGACCCCAACCAGCTCCCAGGACTCCTCAGTGGAAGGGCGTGTCTGGCCCCTGGCCTCTGACCTGTGGCCCTCTCCTTACTCTGGGGGCTCCCTGAGAATCAGGTGGTGCCCACACTGCTGGGTCCACCCCTTGCACCAAGCCAGGCCCTGAATGCAAGGGGCCCTGGGAGAGCCACAGCCTGCTGCCTGTGCAGACCAGACAGAGATGGGCTGGAGGGGGGGGCTGTATTTCAGAAAGTGTGTGTGTGTGTGTGAGGGGGGAGGGTGTCTGAGTCTGAAGAGCTCCCTGCCTGCACTGGTGGTTCCCTGGTAGAATTTTCTCTTCTCAGCAGGGGGGGCCTAGGTTCAACTCTTGGTCGGTGGACAACCAGCTTTTCAGGAGCCCCAAAGGCTTACCAAGGGGGCATGAGTGGCGTCGTGGTGGCGCCAGCAGTTTGAAACCTCGGGAGGAAGCTCAAAACCCAACCTAACTCCCTGCCACCCTCTGGGATGCCACCTCCTCCACAGGGGCAGAAAGCCCACCTGCAGAGTGGTGGGTACTTTTGAACTGCCGACCCTGCAGGTCGCAGGCCCCGGTGTAGCCTGCCATGTGCCGCCAGGGTTCCTGGGACGAGACAGGGCTTCCTAGTCCCCGGAAACCCGCTGGGCCAGTTCTGCCCTGTCCTGCAGGGGGGTCCCTGTGAGTCAGTCCTTGCGCAATGGCAGTGGGTTGGGGTTTGTTTGTTTAAGTGGCTTAACAAGGATCCCTGGTGGTGGAGCAGGTGAAGGGTTGGGTTTCTCCCTGGAAGGTGGGCGGGCGAAACCCACCAGCTGCCCTGCAGGAGGAAGCTGGGGCTGCCCATCTTTAGTCCCTGCTCTGCTCTCTGGGGTCCCGCCCCTCAGAAGGGACTCAAGTCCAGGGGTTTGCTGGCGGCTTACCGGGGAGGCCCTGGGCAGCTCATCGGCAGGCTGGTGGTTCACATCTACCTGGTGACTCTGTGCGGGGCAGCCCTGGCCACCTGCCCTCATGACCTCCTAGGACATGCCAGGGACAGTTCAACTGTGCCCTAAGCCAAGAGCGTCAAGCGGACTTATGGGACTGGCGGGGCACTTCCCACAGTTGGCCGCCAGGGGACGATCTTGGATCAGGCCACTTGCCCAGGAGATGGCTGGGAAGGGAGACACAGCCCAGGCAGTCTGGGCAGCGACTTCACCTTCTGCGCCTGCAGCTTGTAGGCCACCTGGCTGGGCCCGTCGCGGGGCTTGGCGTGGTTGCGGGGCAGGTGCTGAAGCCAGGAGCTCAGGTTGTCCCTGCAGTTCTTGAACTGCTGATAGGTGAGGCTGACATCCTGCACGGCCTTCTCCCTGCAGAGGGGGGCCAGGGCAGAGCCAGGTGAGAGGTGCCGGCCGGCGGCTGAGGGCTGGGGTGGGGGCACCCTCCTCCTGGGACAGGTCAGAAAGCTCCCGACAGCCTCTGCCAGCACCAACCACCCGGGGCATGCTCACCGCCGGTCCAGCTGGTCTCCCACAGCGTGGTAGCGGTCGGTGAGGGCCCGGACCTGGCGCTGCTGCTGGGGCAGGTCCTGGCAGAACTCGTGGAAGTTGTTCTTCATGGCACTGCAGGCGTTCTCGGCAGTTTTCAGCTGGCGGTGCAGCCCCAGCACGCAGGCCTGCTGCTCTAGCAGCTCCCTCCGCTGGCGCTGGAGGGGCAGGGGCACCATGCACCGGGGGTTAGGAGCGATGCCCCTGCCCGCCCTCCGCCTGCCCAGGACAAGGACCCCCCAGCACCGCCTGGGCCTCACCTGCAGCTCCCTGACCCTCTCCTGCAGGGCCCCTGGGCCATCGGGGATGGGGGTCTCTTGGGCCAGGACGGACTCGAAGCCCCCGATGACCTTGTCTGAGTCTCTGATCTGCTCCTGCAGACCCAGGCTGGCCTTGGCCCTGGGTGGAGGACACGGGTCAGGGTCAGGGTCAGGCAAACGTCGGACCCACGACGGCGCTGCCCCGCACGCAGGCTGGCAGACACTCACTTGTCCCCGTAGAGGCTGCTCAGAGCCTGCACGTCGCTGTACTGGTTCTTGACATTGTTGAGGGCCACGGGCAGCTGCAGGGCAGTGGGGCCCATGGGCCCGGCTGACAGGAACACCTCACACTCCTGCTGGGTGGCCTCCTTCTCAGCTCCCAGGCTCTGCAGACGCTGGGTCATGGCCTGGCAGGGGTGGGCCGGGGGTCAGGATCTCGGGTCCATGCAGAGGAAGGAGACAGGCTCTGTCCAGCCCTCTGGCCAGGCGGGGCCATGAGTTCAAGCTCAGGGCCCGGGAGCTGGGTACTGTCCTGGTCTGCTGGCTACCCTAGGTGGGTCACCCTGGCACAGTCAGCCACACGGACCCTCAGGACGGGTGGGTGTAAACCTGTGTCCGGGGCCCGGCCACTGACTGCTGTTGGCACCTGGTCACCACTGCCAGCTCACCCCACCCCCCCAGCCCCTGTTCTCCCAGGAGGAGGCAGCCAGGCCTTCACTCCGTCCCCCCTGCATTCATTCCTCTCCTCTCACTCCTTCATTCCACAGTCCTGACAAGGAGGCTCTGTCGTCCTCCCATCCCACGGCACCACGAGGCAGCCTGGCCCTGAGCCCTGCCCCACTCGCCCTCACCAGGGCCCAACCGGCACCAGCAGGTGCCCTCTCTCTCTCCGCCCTCGGAGCACACCTCGGCCCTCGGCCGGCTCTCAGCAGTGTGACGTCTGTGTCTGGGAGGAGAATTCTGGGGCCCAGAGAGGCTGTGGGGCTTGCTTGAGGTCAGAACCGGGCCTGAAGGAGCTGGGCTGGACCCCGCGTGTCTGCACCCCCGCTGCGCTCACCTCGTGGCTGCGAATCCGGCCCTCCAGGTCCTCCAGTGGGGAGGTGCGGCTCAGAGGGGTCCGCGCCCAGGCCAGCACCTGCTTCTCTACCTGCGCCAGCTCCCCGTGCAGCCGGTTCAGTTGGGACAGGAGTTCTTGGGCCTGCGGGTGGGCTGTGGCCGAGCCGGTTGGAACTGGGGGCACAGGGTGCTGGTCAGGGTGCAGAACCCACCTCCTGTCTGCTCAGGACCCCTCCCTGAATAACCAGAGAGGGCCTGTGTGGGGTGGGGCTGAGAGGGTAGGGGCACCCAAGGGACCTTGCCAACCTTGGGGTGCCGTCTCGAAGCCAGGGCCACCTCTTGCCCACTGTAACAGCTCCCTCCCCACCCCCACCTCTCGCAGTGGCGAGAGCAGACATCGATTCTCTCTGTCCCCACACCCCGGCGGGCGCCTGGTACCCTGCTGGCTTGGCCGGAGGGGCTCTGCCACGCTGGTCTGTAGGCCGCTCTGGACGGTGGCCAGTTTCTGCTTCAGGGTCTGCAGCTCCGAGGTCAACCTGGAATGACGAGGGCCTCAGAGGGGACCTGCCCCCACTCTCTGCTCCCCCAGCAATCCCGCTCTGGGTGGGGCCCTTTGGGCTGGGGTCCACAGTTCCATGTCCCTCAGGGTCACTGTGGGGTCCTCGGGGCTCACTTAGAAGCCTTGGCCACGGCGTCAGGGTCCGGAGCTGGGACGCAGAAGCAGGCGGCAGGGGCGTGCTTGGTCTCCCCGCTGGGGCCCTGCACCACCCAGGTGTACGGGTCAGAGTTGTCCAGCAGAGTGTAGCGCTCGCCCCGAAGCAGCTGCACCTGGGGCAGGGGCAGGGGTGGGGCCTCAGGCAGTGGCTTGGGCAGGACAGCCAAGGTCAAGATGGGCTAGGGTGGGGCAAGGAGAGGCTGGGGCAGGGCTGTGGTGGGACTGGGACAGGCCCTGGGCAGGGCTGAGTGAGGCCAGAGCAGGGCCGGGGCATGATTGGGGGTGAGGCTGGGTGAGGGCCAGGGCAGGGCTGAGTGGGGCTGGGCCAGGGCCCGGGTAGCCTTTACCTTTCCTGAGTCCCAGTCACAGATGCTGTCCACGTGCAGGGGCTGCTGGGGTGGGTTCCTGCGCAGGGGCAGGGGAGCCACGTCCTTGCTGCGCCTCTGCAGGTCCCTCACAGTCCTCTCGGCCACTGCCAGCTGCTTCTCCTCGGCCTGTCAACCCAGGTAGGGGGGGCAGGACTCAGGCTCTGAGCACACGCAGGCCCACCGCTGCCCAGCCCGGGGCCTCTAGGAAAGTTGGGTCTCTAGGACAGCCAGGTGAAAGGGAGTCCTGGGGACTGAGACCATGGGCACTGTGTCTGGGCTGTGGGCACCCCGGTCTGCAGAGGGACCTCAGAGCTGCCCCGGTGTCCCCTGACATGACAGAGGGGAAGGCTTTGTGGGTCATGGAGCTAGGAGCAGACTCCAGGAAGGTTGGGTTTCTGGGAGGGGGGCACAGTCAGGGGCAGGTGGCTGGTGGGGTCCCTTCACCTCCAGCTGCCGTAGTAGCTCAGTGCGGGCGCCAGGCGGGGCCCCGGGCGCAGGGTTGTACTTGGTGTCCAGGCTGGAGCTGAGCTTCGCCAGGGTCTGGCCGACCAAGCCGGCTTCTTCCTGGAACTGAGGTTGCAGGTGGGCATGGGCGGAGTCCAGCGCCGCCGCCCTGCCCGCTGCCCCTGCTCACCGGCTGAACCCAGCCGGGCACCACCCAAACCGCCTGGACCCAACCAGGCAGCTCCCAGAACTGCTGAACTCCAGCTGGCCGGACCCAGCCCTTTCCATCCAAACCAGTTATACCTAAACAGGAGAAACCCAAGCAACCAGGCCCAGCTCACCTGACCCAGGTCAGGGCTTCCCCACAGCACCCCAACATGGGACGGGACTGGAGGTGCTGTCACTGGGGGGAGGGGCTGGTGTCTCTTGCATATGCACCGAAAGCCTCTAGGTGGACAGTCTGTGAAGCACTGGGGTCTTTTTTCACAGCCGCCCCCCAAGGAGGTTTCCGGGGGCTGCTGTCCTCCAAGGCAGCCTCCTCACCCAGGTGACTGTTCCTTTGTTTCTGGGCTACCTGTGTCGGGAGCCCTGGGGGGCAGGGGCAATCGCTCGACTGCGAGCTGAAGAGGGCAGCGGTTCAAACCCACCAGCCGCTCCTCGGTCCCTGGCAATGACCGGAAACCCCGCAGGGCCAGTTCTGCCCTGTCCTGTGTGTCCCTCTGAGTCACAGCTGATCAGCAGGCACGCCAAGCTAGGCCGAACAGTGCTTTGTGCACAGAAAGAATAAGATCTTCCTCCCTCCCTCCCTTCCATCCTTGCTTCTCAGAGCAATTCTCAGTGTTGGAGATGGTAGACGGGACTCTCTCTCTTCTACCTCTCCACCAGGTCACAATGACAGCCCCCAAACCAAACTCACTGCTAGGGAGTCCATTCGGACTCAGAGTGACCCCACGGAAGGGGGCAGAACTCCCCCCCCCCCCAAACCGTGGCTTTCCCCAGACAGTAACTCTTTATAAGAGAACGTCTCCATTCTGCTTCATTGAGGGGGGTGGTGGGTGGTGAGCGGGGTGCTTTGCCTCCTGCTGGGGCCCCTGGGTGGCGCGATGAGTTCACATGCTTGGTTGTTAGCCAAGAGGTAGGCGGTTCAAATCCGTCCCCCTGGCGCCTTGGAAGAAAGGCCTGGCAACCTTCTTCTGAAAAGCCAGCCCCTGAAAACCCTGGGGGCGGGGCAGAGGGCACCGAGGGGAGGGGGGTGCCCAGCTCACCCTGCAGTAGGCCTCCACGTGCTGCAGCAGGCTCTCCTGGCAGATGCACAGGTTCAGGAAGTTCTGCCACTCCAGCTTCAGGGCCTCCTGGTGAGCCTGCGCGCAGCGGGGGAGAGTGGCTGAGCAGTGTGCCCCGCCTGGCTGGGCTTTGGACTGGCCCTCCCTCCCCCTTACCCCCCCCCACTCCGCCCCCCGCACGCGCGGGGAGGGCGGGTCCCCAGGCGGGCACCTGGATGGGGCTGGCGGCCGGGTGCCGCAGCTCCAGCATCCGCTCGCCGTCGTCCTCCAGCTGGTTCACGCTCTGCTCCTGGCACAGCAGCTCGTGCTGCTTGAAATGCTGCGCGCCGGAGGGGGGTGGTGGGGGGGTGCACGGAGGTCGGGATCGGCTCGCTCAGGCCGCTCGCGCCCCGCCCGCCCCCACCCCCTCTCCCCACACCCCACGCCGCGCCCCCTGACCTCGTACTCGCGCCGCACGCCCACCGGGTCGCCCATGAGGTCGCTCCAGTCCTGCTGCAGGATGCGGCGCTGCTGCTCGGCCAGCGCGCTCAGCTGCCGCGTGCAGCCCTGCAGGTGCGCGTAGAGGCTGCCCAGGCTCTGGCTGCGCCACGAGGCCGCCTCCTGCGCGGGCACCACAGGGGAGAGAGGGCAGCGGGCACCGCCGCCTCAGCAGAGACGCAGGCTCGGCGCCACGCCCTGCCCCCCACTTCTCTCTGTCACCCGGAGTTCCCATCCCTTCCCCGCTGCTCACCAGCAGGTCCTGGTACTGGGTCCTGATGGCACCCGCGTCCTGGCATCGCCAAGGGGAGAAAACAGACCAGAGACACAGAGAGAGTCAGGGGCTAAGAAGCCAGCAGGCCCAGCTGGGGCTCCTAGGGAGAAGGGGCTGGAAGGGGCAGGGCTGAGAGCACCCACCGGCCCCACGAAGTTCCGCAGCTGCTGCCCGTAGGCCTCGATCTCCTTCTGCAGGATGTTGTGCTCGGCCACCTGCTGCTCCAGTTCCACCATGCCCGGCCCGTACCGGCCCTCGCCCACCTGTTTCTGCAGGGGGAGGCGGCGGCACTCAGCAGGCCACGTGGGGGGCCCAGCGTACCCCTCCCATGGCACCCTCCCTTGCCTCCCCCATGGGAGCGGCTGCCGCTCACCTGGAGATGGGCATTCTCCCCAGTGACCCTGATGGCCTGCCCTGAGGCCCGCTGATCTGAGTGTCATGTCTGAAAAGTCCCTTCCTCCCTACCCTCTGGCCTGGGCACCTCCAGCCACCTGCACCCGTCCTGTTCCGCCCCGCCCCCACTGTCTCTTCGTTGTCACCACCGCGCCCCTTCTGTTGTGGCATCAAAGTGCAAGCCCCCACCCAACACTCAGGGTGCCCTGTGACCAGCTGTTCCCACCGCCCACCTGAGAGACCCACTGCCCAGCCTAGCCCGCCCTTCCTCCAGCAGGCACCCTTGTTCCTCCTTTCTGAAATATTCCTTGCACACCTCTTCGCAGGCCTCCTCCTGCAGGAAGCCCTCCCTGAATGCACAGCCTCCTCTGTGCTCTAATGCTGCCCACGCCCCACCCCCAAACCACCCGCGGGTCCCCGCTGGCCCGAGAGAGACCAAAGGCAGTCCCTTCCAGAAGGTTTTCTGACAACTGTGGAGAATGACTTTGGTGGGTTCCTGAGGGCAGGCCAGCGCTGGGAGGCACGGGGTGGGGGTGCGGAGGGGGGGGCTTCTTACCTGCTTCTGTTCCAGCACGCGCGCCCAGTCCACCCTGGGCCCCACGTCGGGCGGCAGCACCATCTTCTCGTACAGGGCACGGTACTCGGAGCACGCCTGCGTTACGCGCTCATGCAGCTGCTTGATGCTGGGGTGCGGAGGGGCAGCGGGGGCGTCAGGCTGGGCTCGGGGGGGGTCTCCTCCCCTCTGGCCCCCACCCTCCGGCGCGTCCCCACTCACTCCTTCTCAATCTCCTCAGCCTGCGGGTGCTTGAGGCGCCGGGCTTTGTCCACGTCCAGGAAGAGGTCCTTCAGCAGCATCTCCGCCTCCTTTAGGCTGCGGCCCGTCTCCGGCTGGTGCTGCAGGGCCTGGCTGCGCTCACTGTTCTGTCGGTCCTGGGGGGACGGGATTGGGGGGGGTGGGAGGGAGACAGCAGTCCTCAGCACGACCACCCTGAGGAGATCCCAGACAGCAAGGACCCGAGGGGAGGCGGGGAACCCCTACTCAAGCCCCTTGGACCCCCAACGTCGGGAGCCTGATAGACGAGGCAGGCAGAGGTGGGGTAGGAGGGTGGGGGAGGCTGCCATTCTGTGTCTACCATCACGAGTGGGCACAAGAGTTCGCTAGGAATGGCCCTGAGCCTCCTGGTGCCAACTGGCCGCCCCGGCACCTGCCATCAGCCCCAGCCTCACCTGCTGCAGCCTCTTCTGGGTCTCCAGGATGTCCCGCTCCACTTGGTCGGCGTTGGCTTGCATGCGGGAGATGAGCAGGGCCAGTTCCTGGGTGGCAGCGCTGGGGGGGAGGAAGGGGACGGAGAACACCCTGGTCATGGGGCAGCACTGCGCCCCTGGGTGAGTCACCTGACCCACCCCTGCCCCTACCACTCTGCCGCCACATGGACAAGGCCTGGCGGTGGCAGTAGTGGTAGGGTGTCTCTGTGGTCCCTCCCCGGCAGGAGGCTCTGATACTGAGTGCTAGAGGAAGGGGGCACAGTCCCCAGCATGAGGTCAGAGATGGCTAGGACTCCCCCACCCCGGGTAGGGAACATGTGGGGCAAGAAAACCCTGGGGACCCCAGCCTCAAACAGCTGCCCAGGTGCTGGGCTCCAGACCCCAGGGACTCTCACCAGCTTGACCCACAATAGTGGGGCCCTGGGGGAGGGCACATGCCCTAGGCACCCCCAGCTTTGTACCTCCAAAGGCTTTGTCTGGGCCTCAGAGACCATCTGGGAGCCCACAGATTGTTGGAGAAACCCTGCGTTGTTCAGACCGAGGGTTCAAGGTGGGGAGCCGCTCGTTCTGTCCCACCCGGTGGTGGAGAGAGAACATGAACTTGAACTCCATCCCGGGGTCCTTTCCCAGACTCCCCTACAGAGCACCGGCTGCATGCTGGGCCGTGGCTCCAGAGGCGTTCAGAAAAGACCCCCTTTCTGCGGAGGTCACAGTTGTCCTGAGGAACAAGGGTGGGCCGCGAGGCTTCACTGAACCCAGACAGAGGGCAGCCAGTGCAGAAGAGGCCATCTGAAGGAACTCTGTACCCGGGAGGGTCTGTGTGACCTCAGACCAGTCACCTAACCCCTCTGTCTCTGCTTCCTCACTTGTAAAACGGCCATCGGGTCCATGCCGACTTGCCGCAATCCTGTATGCCAGGGCAGAACTGCTATTGTGGGTTCCCGAGACTCTAGGTTGCCGGGAGTAGAAAAACCCGCTTCTCCCAAGGAGCGGCTGGTGGTTTCAAACTGCCAACCTTGCAGTCAGCAAGCTCACGGCCTAACCACTACGCCACCAGGGCTCCCTCACTTGTAAAGCAGGACTTTAACCACACTGACAAGACCCAGAGCTACTTTGAATTCGAGAGTTAATGCATTGCAGGCATCAGGTGCGGAGCCGGTGCAGCCAGCGAGCCCTCCTGCCTGCCATAGCAGAGGCTCAGTAAGCACTGGAGTGGGGGCTGTAGGAAAGGGGGCTGATAAGGGGCCCCAGCCAGACACAACAGCTCCCTATACCCCCAGGACCCTTCCTGTACTGGTGAGACCAGCCAGCGTCCCCTGCAAGGGAGTTGTGGGCCCAGCCTCTTGGGAAGAGCCTGTTGCAGCCAGGGCAGGGCCCAGGTGCCCCCAGGGAGGGCAGGTCC